>CAUYRT010102123.1:0-10918 GCA_963574885.1 Lepilemur ruficaudatus
AGCTGAATAGTACTCCATGGTATACATATACCACATTTTATTAATCCACTCATGTATTGATGGGCACTTGGGTTGTTTCCACAACTTTGCAATTGTGAATTGTGCTGCTATAAATATTCGAGTGCAGGTGTCTTTTTTATAGAGTGTCTTTTGTTCTTTTGGGTAGATGCCCAGTAATGGGATTGCTGGATCAAATGGTAGCTCTACCTATATCTCTTTGAGGTATCTCCATATTGCTTTCCACAGAGGTTGCACTAGTTTGCAGTCCCACGAGCAGCGTATGAGTGTTCTTATCTCTCCGCATCCATGCCAACATTTATCGTTTTAGGACTTTTTGATAAAGGGAGTGACAAGTATTTATGATCATGACTATAGCCACCCAATGACAACATTGATAACTGCAAGTTGTGACGGTTGTGGTAGTTGTTGCTATTGTCAAATCATTCAATGATTTATTTTCAGCCTTTCCCTCTGTAAGAAGAGTCACTCATTCTACTTTCCCTTTTGATCTGTTTACTCATTTATAAATACATTTTGTTCATTTATAAATAAAATGCTCTATTCATTTTCCTATCAGAAATCTTCAAGAAGTTGGGGGGGGGAGCAATTACCCCTTTCGTGGCACTCACAGTAAAAGAAATGTTTGCGAACCCTTTCTTCACTTGAATGTACTCAGCATTTTACTTTCTCCCCTGTCCCTGAACAGATCTTCAATGAACATATAACTCTGTATCCATTCTGTCTTTCTCTTAAGTAGAATTAGAGACCTGTCACAAAGCTGATAGTGCATAAGCTCAGATGCTGCAGAAGCAACCACTTAAGAGCTTGACATTTCTTCAACCACTCTGTTTTCCTAGACATCCATCAACAGCAAGGCAAACATGAAAAGGAGTGAGAGCTTGAGCAGTATATGTATCTTGCCAGGCATGCTTTGTTTTTTTAAACCGAGTCCACCTTTATTAGATTATTGTTGGTCATTAATGGAGATGGTTTGCATTTAATTCTATCTGCTACATCATTAGAACTATCCACAAAGAACATCCTGGCTGTGCACAGCGAGACTATAATTCTCCTGTACTCCTTTCTGAAATTTTGGTTCAGTAGTCCGTATATAATTGCGTTGAGGCAGCTGTTGAAATACGCCATGTAGTAACTAGCCACGAACAGCCACTCTGGGATCCTGGGTACCATGCTGGCTGGGTCTGAGGCCACAGCCAGACCAATGAAGTTCAGAGGAGCCCAGCAAATGGCAAAAAGTACGAAAACCACAAACATGGTGACAAAGTTCCTGAAGTCCTGTGGTTTCAGTTTGGGTTTGTTGTCAGGTTTCACTCTCCGTCTTACCTGAAGGACCAGGATCCATATTCTCAGGTAACAGAAGATGACTATGACCATGGGAATGATGAAGTGGAAAACCACCACGGCTATGGTGTACGAGGAGCTGACGGACTGTGCAAAGGTGCAGGAATAGATCCGCGGGTCATACTGGAGCGTCCCGGTGCGCAGGTTGGGCACAATGGCCACAAAGGTCAACACCCAGATGAGGAACACGTAGCAGAGGGAGTTCTTGTTGCTGTACAGCCTGTCGTACTTGAGTCTGTGGCAGATATAGCAGTAGCGGTTGACAGCAATCCCAGTGATGTTGAATATTGAGCCAATGACACTCAAGCCCATCATAAAAGCGCTGATTTGGCAGTGCAGATAGCCCAGGTTCCACCCATTGTTAAATATCGACGTCACCACCAACGGGTACGGATAAACGGCCACCACGAGGTCTGCCACCGCTAGGCTCACCACAAAGATGTTTCCTAAAAGAGAAAGGTTTATAAAGCATGAGTTAATGCCAGTTCTGCATGGACTGTACTGGTTTTCTTTCACAGTTATTAAAGAAAGAGCTGTTTCCACAGCTCCGATGACCTGACATCACACCTACTGCCACGTTATAAATGAAGTGGAGGCCATTTTCACCAGCAAGGAAGCCCACTGTTGCCCTCAGCAAATGGAGTGCATTGTTCACAGACTTCTGCATCCCCAGAACAGGGCATATTCCATGCTCAAAACTGTTGTCTTTCAAACCATTTGGTTTCTTTTTTGAAAAAATCCTGAGTTCAGAATAGTTATGTCTTTGTTCTGAAACCTTCTACAGTACCTGAAAAATCTGATGTCACATTGTTTCTCAGGCCAGCCAAAAACCTTCCTTAAGTCGCAGGTCTCCTACGCCTCTCTCCAGTTCTTCAACAGTTCGGAAAGAAGCCTCTAGCTTCTGTTCTTGGAGAGCAGTGGATCCTTGTCCATAGCATAGGAGTTAAGAAGAAA
Source organism: Lepilemur ruficaudatus (assembly GCA_963574885.1). NCBI lineage: Eukaryota > Metazoa > Chordata > Mammalia > Primates > Lepilemuridae > Lepilemur > Lepilemur ruficaudatus. Next base: position 2,317 of record CAUYRT010102123.1, read on the forward strand.
AGAGCTATGCCATCAGCTGTGTGCATGAGAACACTGGCTTCACGCCTTACTCGCTGGCTAACTGGGGCAAGTTACTGTACCTTGCCAAGCTTCAGTTTCCTCTCCCGTAAGATGGGATAATCTTCCTCGTAGGGTTGTGGTGAGCATTAAATGAGGCAATCTATGTCAAGTACTGTGCACAGTGTCTGATGCTGTATAAATGTTCATGTTCTGTGACTCCTTCACCTCAAACCAAAGGAAAAGGCAGAAATTCTCTTAGATTTTATGAAGAACTTAAGGTACAAAAATTAAACTTGAAATATTCTGAGTACATGATGATTTTCTAAATTAATATAGAGTGCGTGTGATGGCTCACACTTGTAATCCCAGCATTTTGAGAGGCTGAGGCAGGAGGATTGCTTGAGGCCAGGAGTTCGAGACCAGCCTGGGTAACAAAGCAAGACCCCAACTCTACAAAATATTAGCCAGGTATGGTAGCATGTGCCTGTAGTCTCAGGTACTTGGGAGGCTAAGGCAGGAGGATTGCTTGAGCCCAGGAGTTTGAGGTTGCTGTGAGCTAGGCTGATGCCACTGTATTCAAGCCAGGGCAACAGAGTGAGACCCTGTCCCTGTTAAAAAAAATGAAATGAAATAAAATTAACTAATATAATAACTCAACATATTTTTAAAGTATAGGGAAAAAACCCTTGTCAGATTTTATGAGATGTTCTGTGAATACACTCTTCTTTTGAGCTCTTCTGTCTTTGTGTCTTGCTATTCCTTCAGCCTCCAAAGCTTCCTCACTTCAACTCTTAAAATGGTACCCATTTTCCCAAGTCCATCTCCAAAAGAAAAGCCCAAAGCCTTTGCTTATTTGCCCAACCAGATGTAAGTGCTTCCTCCTTCAAAGGTTTCTAAACCACCTTGTTTGCACCACCTTTAATTTAGATTAAATTATAATAAATTCCATTCAACAAAAGCTCATTAAATACATATATTAGGTGCTGGGGAAGCAGGAATTAACAGACAGGAAAACCCAAAAAACAAACAAAATTACTATAGAGTAAGAAGCACAAGAGTATGAACAGAAGAGGAAATGTGGAAGCAGGCTAGGCAGGGAGGGAGGAGCGTCCAGGTGGAGGGACGGCAGGTCTCACCTTCTGCTCTATCATCTGTGAACTTGGTTTTCCTGTATTTCCAGACTATAGGCTGCTGTGTGTCATCCTCATATCTGTGTCCTGAAGAGCTCCCAGGACAGTGACTTTTGCTTATATGCTTGATGAATTAATTGTCACCTCCCAACATTTGAAATAAAATAGCCTATGTCCTTGAAGTTCCTACTGGAACTTCCCCCAAGAAAATTATTGCCAAAAAAAAAAAAAAAAAAAAAAAATTAAAATAGCAGTTGTGATGAAATAAAAGTAAAAGTTTGTGCCATTAGGTAGGAATTTCAGATAAATTGTCATAAAAGCAAATTCTTTAAAAATTGGTTCTATTAGTTCAAATTACAGTTACAACACAAATTGACTTTTCTCCACATATCACTTTCGATTACCAATGAAATGCTTAAATTCCTAAGTGGACATATTTTAATAAAATTTTAACTCAAAACGTTTAATACTTTAAAAACATCTATAGCATATTAAATTCAGTTACCCATTAAGTTGTCATTGTAACAGTATATTTTTACCAAGACTGTCATGATGACAAACTGTCCTAATACAGATTTATTTTCAGAAGAGCTTAAAAACAAAATCACAAATGATGTCATAAATTGCTTTCATGGCTTTAATCCTCTGCTACATTTATTTTATAGTAATTATGTTTCATTACTGTCCAAGTAATTACATTAATTGAATCATTAGTTTAATTTGCTTTGAATTAATCCTGTTTTACAATCGTTCGAAGAAAAAAAAATTAAGCCGCAGTCTGTGCAGACATGGCCATCAGGTAGCCGGGAGCACATGTGCTCGTGTGTGTGGACTGTGTGTGCTGTAGGGGGCAGGAGGGGAAAAGGAATTTCTTTTATGAACTTCACCTGATAGGAGTAATTAAATAATTTAATCATAATTATACACATTACAAGGCCATCTATCCCATTCTCAGCTCTGTGCAACTCCAGTTTAGCAATGTATCCATTCTCACAGATATCCAAGACTCTATGCAACCAGCATGATAATGCATTTGGAAATTTAAAATCATATCTGCTGAGGGCTAACAATTTCTTCTCTGTTGGATTTGGTTCCAATCTTTACTGTGGAGGAATCCCAGAATTGCACAACGTGAAGACTGAGAGGTACGTTAGTGATCCCCCTGGATAATTCCCACTTTTTAGAGATGTGGAAAACAGAAATACGGATTTGGATGAAGTAATAAAACTGGTTAGTGAAAGAGGCAAGACTGTAACAACGCTGCCGATGGATTAGTTTTGCTCAGCGTCGCTTCCCTAAGAAAGGTCATGTGCTCCTACACAGATAGGAGGATCAGAAATTGGGCTCTCTGGCTTAGAGCCTTCTCAGGCATAATTCTACGCAGCATATTAGAATGAGGAAATTATAAAGTGTAGACGGGAGGAAGGAGAACACTCAGAGGCCACTCTACTAGCAAGGCGGTGGTGTGGGGTAGGGTAGGGGGAAGATGTCTAAGACAGGCCCTGCCCTCACCGAGTTAGCGGCTTGGGCTGTGCAAGGTGGTAAGAAGCAGAGAAATAATTACAATAAACGGAATAAGAAGAAACAGCTAATAGCCTCACAGCTATTAAAGACACCAACTAAAAGATGCAGAGTCAATATTTTTTCCTGTGAATAAAACTTCAAATTGGAAGTGAAATGTGGCATAGATATGAATAAAGTAAGTTAAGAGACAACTAAAAAGTTGGCTTGTCTGAAGTGCCTCCCTCTGAACCAGTCCTGTGAGCTCTACCTGGGAAGGGCCACGGCACGGCCGCGCCGCTTCTCTGTTTGCTGCAGTTCTTTCTCTACTGTGCTCACCGGGGTTGACTAGTCCTGACTGTCAGGGGAAAACTGGGTTGTTATTACACAGTAGGAGAAGGAAGTGTATGTCTGCAGTGCAAGGAATCCCGGAGTGCCTCAGTGCTCCCACTCCCTGGGATTGAAGTCAAAGGAAAACTAAAATAACCCCAAACGGGCAGGAATGCCAGTGTCCCAGAGCTTTCGGAATGAAGGTTTGAGCCACCTGAACCAGGTGAAGAACCGAAGGACATAGGGAATGGGGAGTGAAAAGACAGTTATAAATACCCATTGTGACCATGTGGCCAGCTGAGGAAATGAGGACCAAAATGAGTATTTCTTCCTTACTTTACCATGAATGATTTGTGAATATATCAACCGTTATTGTCCCTTTCCCTCTGCTACTCCCCCGCTATTAATATGAGATGCTAGCAGTGAACCCTACATCTCAGTATTTAACTCACAGGATGTCAATGGGGAATGTGACTCAGGTAGAATAATAAGAATCACACAAAGTTGCATGAAGAGATTGTATTGTCTTTTAGGATGAGGGCAGCTTATTTTTAATTTTACAACGTGTAGTTGTGTGATGTTAGACGGAAGCATAATTTTGATGTTTTCTTTATTTAGACACTAAGAATGGCTAAAAAAGATGTAGATAGATCCCAAGTTGCCAAAGAGTGGACTGTGTTGGATTTGTATTGCATCAACTTAGCGAAACTGGAACTACAGTCCCCAGAAATCCCCTCCCTGCATAGCCATGGGTTAGCCTGATGCAGAAAAGAATTTTGTATAAGATTTGGAAGGTGGAAATGAAGCCGCAGCCATATACTTTTTATGCTCAGAAGGTCCAAACAGGGCCCTAGGCTCTGTGGCAGCTCCAGCATTAATGAGTGACAGTCTCGCCTGGCTACCTAGGTGAGACTATAAGAATTTCCTATCCTGGCCAGATCCTTACTTTTTGTCTTTTCAGAAATCCCACGCTTTGCAAGCCTCAGGGTGACCTGCATTTGAATGAATGCTTCTCATCATTTTGCTTTTACATGAATTACAGAGAAATCTGTCCACCTAGATGACACTGTGCAAAGTCTGGGCCTTGAGCTAAGGCTTTGCTCAACAATGTTTCTACAGCTCTATCCACTTTCCCCTTAATTTGATAGTAATCACATCTGTGTAATGATGAAAACTGTGGAGGATTAATTTCCTTCTGTGTGCTTTCTTCAAAATGCTGGTGACTGGAGCCCATTACTGCAGCGAGCCTGGTCTCTAGGCTGCTTCTTCTGCACACTCTCTTTGTGTCACAGTCGTCGTATGTAGTAGATGCAGCTAATGCCTGTCCCAGGTCCCCTTTGCCAGGCTGGTGTAAAGTTTCTGTGAATGCTGGGTGCTTCCGAGTGGCTCACAGCTTCCTCTTTCTCCATAGACTGCCCTCAGTGACCAGTGACCCACTGACACCAGAGTACAAAGGCCAGTCCCCTTGCCTCAAGCAATGACAACTGTGTGGGATTTGTGCCCAGGCCCTAACCACGGATCAGGCCAAGTCCCAGCTCCCCCGAGATCCCATCCTTGCCTGACCCTTGCCCCCGCCGAGTCTGCTTTCCTTACATCCAAGTTCCTCCTTATAGCATGAGGACCGAGTCTCTGTCTCAGCCTCTGTTTCTAGGCAAGCTGAGATAGACCTTCAGCTCTGTGACGAGGCTGGGTGGTTTCCTAAAGAGGTCGCTGGCTTCCTGATAGAGAAAGAAGAGCTGCGTACTATGCCATCTTCCAGCAACAAACGGGCCTCACTGGGCAAAAGTTACAGACTCCGAATGCTTCCTGGCACGGCTCTCCCATCCTGTCCTCACTGTGCCTGGATGTGCCTCCTCACTGTGCCTCCAATACCAAGGCAACACGACACCACGCACACTTGTATAGAAATCTGTCTCCCTCTGAGACACTGAGGCCCAGACTGTGGGTATGAATCTCCAGATTCTCACTGTGAACACAGACTGGTCCATAATGGGTGCTCCGAATGGTTTGCTGGATGAATTAATGCGACCCTTAGCCTCTAAAACTACCTCCGTACTAAAACAGAAATCTGGTGCTCTATTTACCGAGATACTGGTTTTCTCAACATACTTTCTGTCTTTCATTTTGGCCTGGACTTCCACTGTGTAGAATGCAAGATTACAGACCCATGAATTATTATTTATAAAGATTAAATAAAACTATCCCCGAACTTTGGCATTGAAATGGCAAAGACTATTTCAGACAGGAAAAAAAAAATGTACTTCAGATACTCTTGGACACATTTTTACCTGTTTTACTCAGCAAATTCATAGACTCAGTCTAAGAAATTTGATTTAATGAAGAATATATTTATAAACCCGGTTTGTATAGCAAAAATTCCGTGTGCATAGTGTTAACGGTATGACCAGGGAAAGCAGAGAAACTGGAGGTGATTAAGGAATGTTCTCTGGTGGGGCAAGGGAAAGGGAAAGGCTTTATTTTGGACCTCAAAGCACAGAAGTTATGTCTACAAACTTGTCTTTTCAGATTATTAGAGGCAGTGTGGAGCATAAGTTGACAAAAAAAAAAAAAAACCCCTGGAATCTAACCCTGGCTGTGCCACTTGCTCAGATGACCTGGGGTAAGCCACAGCTTCCCACAGCCTCACTGTTTATGGAATAAATCGCGATCATAATGGCCTTGGTGAGGGTCTGAGAGTGCGTGGCACACGCGTGGCTTTGGATGATTACTCATTTATTTCTGTTCCCCTGGGGTGGAAAGCACACATTCTGCTTTGTGGAAGGTTCCTCCCTGGATGGAAAGCCACAGCTAAGAAGCTCATCCCTGATCCCTGCAGCCTTGCAGGAGTCTCTCCATGGCCAACGTGCCTCCTTCCATCCTCCTGCTTCTCCAGCCAGCAGCCTCACTTCTCCCCTGGAACTCCCCAAATAAGGCTATCCACAGCCACCTATTTTAATTAATCTTCCCATAATGTCTGGATTCTACCTTCACCACATTGCTCAGCTGTCTCTCAGTCCCTGGTGACATTCTTGCTGACCCCATCTCTCAGCCTTTATCCTCCTTTAAGTCTTTAAAATATGATACCTATTCATATCACACACTATCCACATCATGCCTGTTCATATATTACACCATCTACATCATGCATTTTTCATACAACACTGTCTACTACATTATGCCCTGTTCATATAACACAGTCCACATCACGACTCTTCATGTCACACCCTGTCCACACAATGCCCCATCCCACCTGAGAACTCCTTTTCTCCCTCGCATCCTTGTTCCCACCTGCCTTCCTGGCCCTTCGGTCTCTCTCTCTCTGTCTCACTGTGTCTCCAATTCTCCATGCTACTCTTTAACTTGAATGCTGTCTCTCTGCTGCTACTTAACATAAAGAAAGCTAGTTGACTGATTTTCTTAACTGCTGTATTAATGTAGTGTATAATCAATAAAAGAGACTAAGAGCACCTTACTACTTTAAAATAGTCAAACACAGAACTCTCTTGTTCTAGTCAGGATTTCAGTCAGTTTTAAAGGTGTAAAATCCTGCTAAGAATTCTGCTCATTTTCTTAATCTGGTTACTCGTTAGGGAGACGTGTAATATGTAAAACATCCACGGTATAAGCTGATTGATTCAGCCTTTCATCCTTAAATGGAAGACAAATTACTGATGTCTGCACTGTTATTCATCTGAGAGAATTTAAGATGAAACTTTAATAAAGACAAAAATGTAATACTTTAGCCACATTAACAGGCAATCAAAAAAACCCCACTACATTAACTTTCTTTAGGATAGGAGTCTTTATTTCTTTAGACACTTTTCTCAACTTTGAAGGAGTCAATGAAAAGCCCAGCTTAAATAAACACATTAACTGCACTGAATAATAACTCTAACCTGCCAAATTCTGAGAGAGAAATACTGTCATTATTTAAAATGGCACAATCATATTGCCCTATTTATTTAATAAACTTAAATCAATGAGAGAAAAAAAGAGGAAAAAAATTAACACTACAGAAGTATGAAAAAATTCTCACAGAAGTAATTTCTAAAAATTCAAAGTTTCACTCCTTCAGGTACCCACAGAGTTTTTAAAGACCTCCAAGTGTTAAGTATTGTACTCTGCCTTAAAAACAAAAATATATTCACCTGTCATAACTCGACACCGAACATACTAAAGAACAAAGAATTTATTCTGCTTCCTGGAATGTTGTATTTAAATCATATTGAACTTTAAGAAGAGAAACCCATTTAATCCTTACAACTTTAGTACTGTCCAAATTAACAAGTGAGGGAACCACATGAGAGTAACTACCTTGCCCAAGGTCACACCTGCTGGATGGCAGAGCCAGGGTTTTACACCAGGCAACTTCGTCCCAGAGGCCACATGCTTCAGAGGGAACATGTCACCAAAAATATGAGTCTCTAATGGGACTAATTTTCCATAGATAAGGAATGTTTCATCTATAAAATGATATATATGAAACAATCTTCTTAAAAAATGTATTTAGTAAAAGACTATAATGCCTACACACACACACACGCACACCAAAATGAGAATAGCTGAAAGTATTCCAAACTCAAGTAAGAGGGAACAATTAAAGGTAAGCTAAAAATGTAAGTCAAGTAAGTAACAAAAGGTAAAAATGAAATTAAAACAAATTGGCAAACAAAACTCTTAAAAGTGAAAATGAAAACTTAAACCGAATCTTAAAATAAAAATGAATGAACTGGAATAGTGTTTGTCTTGAAACAGAACTGGTCCCAAGCTCCTTATCCTATACCTGGCACCTAGTTTCCACCCATCAGGTATTTCAGTGAAGAAAAAGCGAATGAACACATGAAGGATAAAAGCAAGTTATCCTTTTTGAGATCACAAGAGAGTTTTGTGTTCCTAAATATGTTAAGAAAATCATCAAAGAGGAAATACTAATTATTGATTATAAATTTTTATCATCTGCCACTTAACAGCTATGTGAGAAAACAAAAGTTTAAGTTCTCAAATTGTCCTTCTCCAACAGGTGTTTATCCAGGCTGCATTACTTTCTTCAAAAGATACGGAGCCAACGTATTATTCTCAAAAAGCTATGCTTTGCTTCTATCATTGACCAATTTCTTTGAAGTTCTTTCATTAAGTCTGTCTCAATCTGATGTTTCATGTGAGGACTAGTTTTCACTTTTTCCCAGTTACTACCTTGTTCTCTCATCCTAAGTAACAGCTTTTAAAAATTCTCATGATTGCTTTAAGTCTCAGCTACCATCTATTAATACCAACCAACTTTCACATGTCTCTTGAAAAGTTTTCTTGCTGTATAAACACTTTCCTAATCTTACACCTTTGTATTCCATGTCTTATATATATATTATTTTGGAAAATAAAAAGAACAAAAAATGTTTAAAGTGCCTTGATAGAAAGTCATCTCTTTGAAAGTAGGAGCCATCTTTTACACAAGCTTAGCAATGTCTTGCATTTTGACAAACCATCAAAAATTTACTGACCAGGCCGGGCGCGTGTAATCCTAGCACTCTGGGAGGCCGAGGTGGGCGGATCGCTCAAGGTCAGGAGTTCAAAACCAGCCTGACCAAGAGTGAGACCCCATCTCTACTAAAAATAGAAAGAAATTAATTGGCCAACTAAAAATA
>CAUYRT010102124.1:0-50848 GCA_963574885.1 Lepilemur ruficaudatus
AGTCCTTGAAAGACTTTGTAACTGTTTGTTCACCTAGATTAGAATTTGTTAGAAGCCCTTTGAAAGGACTTTTGACCCTAACCCACTATCTGTTACCCATAGCAACCAAAATTATCTGATATGTAAATCTGTTACCCTGGCCTTTAGGTTCACAAAAACCTTTGTGAATCTAACCTTAATGCTGCACTACTTACAGAGGGTGATGTAGACTCCTGAGTACCCCTGCTTTATCTTATCTAGATTTCTTTATATAAACCTATAAAACTATACCTTAGTCTCTGTGTATTCTTTTATTTCCATTATTCTCTCTATTTCCTATCAATTTCTTATCCTCTGTGGCAAATACTACCTAAGGAACCCAGTTTCTCACAGGGAGAAGTAGCTGACCTCCTCGCAGCCTGCTGCCCCCCACAGATTGGCGTAGTTGGCAGGATTGTGCCTCCACATACTATCTGATTTCCTTTTAAATAATCAAAAATTACATTTGGTTCTATGTGAAGGATATTTTATTACATTATGATATTTGAATGTTTATGCTTTTTGAAGAATTCTATACACATATGTATAAAATATACATGTATTTATATGTATTCCACTAAATATATTTTCAAAATATAAATTTAGTTTCCTGACTCTTTTAGAGACAAAGAAAAACTTCCTTAAAATGCTTTGCTGGGATTGGTTTTATTTACAACATATAATTTAAACAAATTGATTACGTTAATATGTTGGAGTATCTGTGATAGTTGTAGTGAATTTTTAATCTTATGTTATTATTTGGAATAAATGATTAACAAAACATATTTTAAAATTTAGATTCCCTAGGTAACTTAGAGTCTTACTTTGGGTTCTTTGGGAACATACCTTAATAGAAAAATTGCAAAGTATTAGTTCTTGTATTTTTTCTGTACTTCAATAGTCCTGTGCTCCCAAAAGATTGGACAATATGTACATGCTTAAACTTTTCCTTAAATAACTACTTTTTGATTTTAGAAATTTTCACAGAATTAAAATTCATATTAACTATACAAACATAAGTGATAACTTTGATAGCATTCAGAATTTCATAAAGAAATGTCTCAATTTGCTTTAAGGACTTTTAGTCACTGGTGAATTTATAAATTTGCCTCATCAACTTAAAAGTCAGAAATAATAATAATTTTTTTAAAAAAGATGCTTTTATCAGATTAAATAGACCTTTTCATGAAGTTCATGAAAATATTTTACTGAAATTCTAATATTTATTCTTAGGTCTATGATGAAGTTTTGGTTTGATTATCATTTTGATACTTGATGTTGAATCTGGACACATAAAACTGCTTTATATGAAATACTAAAAAGGAATTAGAGCTTTGTTTCTGGTGCAGTGTAAGTTTTCCATCCTCCTCACTGTAGCTATTGTAGTCTATTAGAAATGCATGTTGAACATGTCATTCTCTTACTCATACCCTTTTCTACTGCTTCAGTGACCTGCCTAACCGTACCTCTTCCCTCTTTTGACCCTATGCTTTGTCTTCTAAAATTACATAATCTCTTACTTTTTCCTGTACATAATCTTACCTGTTTTATACTTCTGAGTCTTTGATCAGAGCCCTTGATCATACTGATCATGCTGTTTATATTCTGCCTGAAATGCTGTTCCCAGCTTTTTAAAAAATCTCATTGACTTTTAATAATTTTTCAGTACTCAGCTAAAGCACCCTCACCTCATCTCTGGCTTTCCATTGACCCAGAAATTCTTTCCTAATTATAAACTCCTCAAGAGCAAGGATCATGTTTTATTCCTCTCTGTAGTCTTAGAATTTAGCACTATGGCTTGCAAATAGTAAGAACCTCCCCTCCAAAAAAGAAAAAAAAAAAGGACTTAAACTTTAAGAATATTTGATTGCTCTGTTTGGATTATGAGAGTGTATGTGTTATTTTAACCACAATCACATTTCTTTTAGTGAAGAAAAATAAACCAATGTTTATCTTTAAATTGATCGCTTGTTTTTTTTCCCTCTGACCATGTTAGAATAAAGGGTTGCAAACTAGAAAAACTATATATTTTCTCAAATACTGAGATTTGTGGAAAAGTTTCATAACTTAAGAGTAGTATAAGCACACATAGTTATTACAGACCATATGATGTCTGCTTTATTGGCCAGTATTTGTATGTGATGGTGAATCTATATTTACTGCATTTGAAAATTGAAAGAAAGTGTACAGAACACACCAATGAAATATTTACTTGACATTTAACAGGATCTTCACAGCCTTGTAACTTACTGTGACTTGAAAATAATTTTATGAGCTTCTGCACACAAACCAACTTTTATTTCTACACACATGTATCCCTTGTTCATATACTCACATGAAGTATGATGGAATGTTAGACCTTTAAAGGAATTTTTGTAATCAAGCAAATGAATCAAGTGCCTTTTTTGCTTTTTCCCAGATACTTGTACATGTCAGTATTTATAAGATACATGAAATGAGATGAGTTTATTTGTCCTAGATTAATTCTGAGACCAAAGTCATTCCTTTACTTTTTAGTATAGTTTGGAATTATTTTAGAAAAGGTAATATTATTGCTTACATTTTGGTGGAATAAGTGTGAGTTCCTGACTCCAGGAGTACTTATATATATAAACACACATATGAAGAAAATCCTACTACTTTTGGTATCAGAGGAAGGGGGCTGGGAAGAATGGTTGTAATATCCCATACTTGTCCTGGAAAATATATTTTCATTGAAAGATAGAAATCTTTGAAACTTCTTTTTGTTAGTTATACCTCCATATATTCATTATTCCTACCCCAAACCACTTTAACTGTTGGCTCAGAAACTACTTTAATCTAACAGACATAGCAAATGAACTGAAAAATAAAAGTAATTATTTTTTCCATACAATATTTTAAGTGTTACTTGGTTCAAAACTTGGCTTTCTGTGGTCTGATAAATAGATTGATGTTTAGGTTGAAAATGTATAATGAGTACATTTTGAGTAATTTTTTTCATTTACAGGTTTTAGAAGTATCATTATTTTTTCTTCTGTGTTTCAAGTTTGGTGGTTTGTTTTGTAGTTGTGCTACAAAAGTTTTACATTTTGGAATAGAGGAAGAGGTTTATATAGATGCTTAAAGCTAGTTGTTTCAGAACTGCAACTAAATCTCTAGATTTGTGACATTGAGAAAAATTACCAATAGTAATAACAGTTATTAAATAACATGGTAGATATCCAACCATGTTTTAGGGTTCCATATAACACAGTTCATTTCTAGATTATCCCTAATATATAAAATTATCTCTTCTTTTTCTCTCTTTTACAGGTAATATAACATTACAAAGCAAGATGGGTAACATCACAGTAGGTACGTGCTAAGTTTCTAGTTGGTAAATTTTGCCCACTTTTAAAAATAGCTGTATTACTTTATTAGAGTAAATAAAGTCTGCAGTTTAGCTGATGAACTTGACAGGATCCTGATTTGCAAGTCAAATATAGGCAGATCCAATGTACCAATATGTATACTCAAAGAAAATTACCTGAGCTGGTATTAAGAAACAAAATATAAATTCCTTGAGTTCTTCAAATAATCTATATTGTCTTTGAAAGAAAGATATAAATTATATCACTGTTTATTGGTCCCAAAATTGTGTTAATGTTTGAAGACAACCCTGAGTATGTCAGTAACATGTAGTTATTGAGTGCCTACTATGTGTCCCAAATTCTTTTATGTACTGGTGAATGTATTGGTCAACAAAACATAGTTTCTGTGCTCAGAGACCTCATCTTCTTTGAATGCTAGGAAGAAAACAATAAGCATGTAAATATCAAAAGGTAATTTCATTTCATGATAAGTGCAATGAAGAAATAAGAAAGGGTAATAGGATAGAGATTGGGGGAAAAGAAAGCTTCTTTAGTTAGGCAACCAGGGATGGTCTGGAGAGGGGAAATTTGAACTAAGGATAGAATAATGGGAAAAAGGCATGTACAAGTTCTACTTGCAGCTCTTTGATCCTGGTGAATGATCCTTTTAGTGTGTTATAATTGGTTTGCTAGTATTTTGTTCAGAATGTTGGCATCTATGTTCATCAGGGAGATTGGCCTGTACTTTTCTTCTTTTGTACTATCCTTATCTGGCTTTAGTATCAGGGTAATGCCAGCCTCATAAAAGGAGTTTGGAAATGTTCCCTTCTCTTCAATTTTTTGGAAGAGTTTGAGAAGGATTAGTGTTAATTCTTCTTTAATTGTTTAGAATTCACCAATGAGAGTTTTTTGATTATTGAGTCAGTCTTCTTACTCATTATTGGTCTGTTCAGATTTTTGATTTCTCCATGATTCAGTCTTGGTAAGCTGTATGTTTCAGGGATTTGTTTGTTTCTTTTAAGGTATCCAATTTGTTAGCGTATAATTGTTCTCAGTAGTCTGTTATGATCCTCTGTAATTCTGTGGTATCAGTTGTAATAGCTCCTCTTTCATTTATAACAGTATTTTTTGAGTCCTCTCTCTTCTTTTCCTTGTTTAGTCCAACTAAAGGTTGTCAATTTTGTATACCTTTTCAGAGAACCAATTCTTAGTTTTGTTGATCATTTCTATTGCTCTTCAGTTCTCTGTTTTATTTATTTCTGCTCTGATCTTTATTACTTCCTTACGTTGCTTAGTTCATTCTTTTTCTAGTTCCTTGAACTATAAAGTTAGGTTGTTTATTTGAGATCTTTCCTTTTTCATAATGTAGGCATTTATGGTTATCAACTTTCCTCTTAGAACTGCTTTGGTTACATTCCGTACATTTTGGTATGTTGTGTGTTCATTTTCATTCCTCTCAAGATATTTTAAATTTCACTTTTGATTTCTTCTTTGACCCACTGATTGTTTAGGAAGGAGTATTGTGTTTAATTTTCATATATCTATGAATTTTTCCAGTTGTTCTCCTGTTACTGATTTATAGTTTCATACCACTGTGGCTGGAAAAGATACTTGATATGATTTCAGTCTCCTTGAATTAGTTAAGACTTGTTCTGTAGCCTAATATGTTATCTGTCCTGGAGAATGTTATGTGTGCATTTGAGGAAAATATGTATTTTGTTGCTTCTGAGTGGAATGTTCTGTACATATTTGTTAGGTTCATTTGGTCTACAGTGTTGTTCAAATCTGCTATTTCCTTATTTATTTTCTGTCTGGATGAACTATTCATATTGTAGACAGTGGGATATTAAAGCCCCCTACTATTATTGTATTGCTGTTTATTTCTTCTTTCAGTTCTGTCAGTATTTATGTATTTAGGTGTTTTGATGTTCAGTACATAAATATTAATAATTCTTATATCTTCTCAGTGACTTAAACTTTTTATCATTATATGACCTTTTTTGTCATTTGTTAGGCAGGAACCAAATATGCAGGTGGCAGATAAAAGCCAAGAGGGTGGTTCCTAGCGGCAGAGAAGCTGGGGGACCAATCCAGGAAGGGACCGCAGGAAAACACAGAATACCTGACAATCATGTATTTCTATCATCTGGTAACATCCCACACCTCCTGTAGGCCCTCTGCTGGACCAGGCCAATAAAAGGAAACCACCTGGGGGTCCTTAATGTCTTTCTCCACTCATGTAGACTGACCCATTCCTCTCTCTGGAACATATTTTCACTTTGTGTAGCGTCCTTCTTTTTGCAATACAAACTGTTTGCATGGAATTGCTTCCTGTCTATGGTCACTCTGTCACACTGGGTCTTCTTATTTTTTTAAGCAAGGAGCCAAAGAACCAGAACAATAGTCCATCAAGAGGCCAGACCTGACATCATTTGTGACTATTTTTGACCTAAAGTCTATTTTGTCTGCTATAAGTATTGCCACCCGACTTCTTCTGATTACCTTTTACATGTACTGTCTTTTTCCAACTCTTCGAAGAACAACATCATCTCTTTTTAAATTTTTTCTTCTTTTCAATATTTTTCTTTTTGCCTTATGTTCAGAGACACAAAAGGCAAAAAAAAAAAAAAAAAATTTAGAAGCATATATTACCAATATCTGTTTCTTTGGTTATATGTAACGTTAGCTAGTGGTTGACATCAGTTTTTTCCCTTTTGTGTGTGTAATTTTCCAAGAAAACTCAATGGTCTCTGTCAGACCAACAAGATCTTTGCCCAGAATTATAATGAACAAAAACTCTGTATTAGAATCTACTTATTCCTACTACTGTCTGGATTAACAGTTTCTGTTCACTTATTAATCACCCTCTGCTGCATATTTCCCTTAAAGATTTCTCCCAGATCTATAGAATTTCTCCTTATGTGACTCCAAAAAAATGAAATTCTGTGGATGAAGCCTTAATTTTACTCTTGATAACTAATTTTAGTTCTAAAATTTGTATTACAGAAAACAAAAGAAAAATAGAGTTTGTTTCACTACATAGTATTTAAATATCACCTTACTTTCTCTTTTGAAAATATATCTTAATTTTTAATTTTTTTTTGATAGCTACCAAGGGATTATCAAAGCTCAAGACTGATAACATGAGGATATAATTACTTTGTGGCTTAGGATGTGATTACTTAGCTGTTGTTTATTTCCCATTTGGGAGCAAAAAAAGAAATGAAAGTATTGTTTATGAACCACTTAAACATCTTATTTGTTTGTTTTTTCCCCTTGGAGAAAGCAAGGAATCAAACTAATATTTCACATATTTTACTTTGTTCAACCTGGGATAATATACACATTGTATAGCCAACCTTTTTTTTTATTATTATCATAATATATTTTTACTTGTCTTCTTTTAGGATTCAGTCAGAGGTTTTGAAAGGAGTTTCTGTTGGTACTTAAGCAGTGAAATAGTCATGTTTGTCCAGCTATTCTGTTACTTATCTACTAGTGATAGCATTTCCAAACATCAGTGTTTACTTTTGAAACTTAAAAACTAATTAAATGGGGTCTGATAAAGAACATTTTTCAGTATAGATTGGAGATAAATTATTATAAATGATCTTAGAGCTAGATTTTGAATATTTTATTCCAAAGTTCTTGTCTTTGGAGTCATTTAAAATTTCTTTTAAAGAAAAATGTTTGTAGATATACACATGTTTTCTCTCCACATTTTATAAAAAGTATGATATAACTTTTACTATACTCCCTCCTTAGTTTCCACTTTGAAGTAAAAAAAGCTCCTGATAAAATATACTTTTTAAGAGGCCTCTCTAAAAAGAATATGCTTTGGCCTTCTCCAGGCAGTCAGATAGAATATTAAATTAAAGATTCAGTTGCCATGGGAGTAGAAGAAGGAAAAATCACTTAGCACTCACTCTTCAAGATCATTCTCTTACTTCCTTATTTCTAACTCTATTTTCCCTTGAACTTGAAATACTGGCTGATTAAAAACTGGGGTCATGGATGAAGCAGGGAAATTTCCGTGTGGATTCAGCACTATCTTAGTTATGATTTTGTTACCTTGACTTAAGGATGTCTGTTCAATTCCAGACACTTGAAAAGAAATATATATAAACAAGCTTCACCCCCTCTTCAATGATTCCTCTTCCCCACCTCTTAATGTCCCTCTAAGAAATGCGACAAAACCCTATGTAATCTTTTACTATAAGAAGCACTAAAATTTTAGTACTAGCAAATTTTCTAAAAGGAAAAATTACAAGAGATTTTTATTTTTGCTAACTTTTCTCCTGCTTATATGTGACTATGAGGAAGAATTCTTTGGTAATTATTGAAAGTTTATAAAATTTGTTAATATGGTAATAAACTAAATTTATCAGTGAAGCTTAATGGTCTTGGCTGTCAAGGATCTATTGCTTGCATACTGTCCTTCCTACTCATTAGGTTTTAGAGTAAATGTTTAGAAATAAATTATTCAGGTTAATGTAAATGTAGAGATTTTTAATTAGTTGATTAGGTATAGATTTCTAGATTTCTTTTTTTATTTCTAGATTTCTGATACTGTTTATATTTTAATGAAAATGATGGCATTGTTAGGAGGAAAATACAAAACCTTGCAAGATTCTTTGCTCCTTTTCCTAATACTAAAGCAGAGCCTTTTATTTCAAGTTTATAATTCCATTTACTCAAGTAAGAAGGATTATATTACACTTACGGTTTTTCCTTCTTCTCAGGTTCATCCTCTGGATGTCTAAAAGCCTCAACTCATCAGGGTACCATAGATGTTTATGTCAGCCAACTGGGGAAAGTGGAATTGAAATCCCATAAAGGTTAGCCAAATGGAATGTTTTATTTTGACATATGGTGTAAGAAAAGTTTACATAACACTTCAGAAACAGATGGTCAAATTATCTATATTGACATAGTGATTTCAAGAAAATGTCTTCTGATAGAATTTGATTTAAAGACTGATCTACTTGCTGTCTAGACCAGTGATCTTTACAACTTTTGGGACAGATGGCTGTGAAGACTATCTTTCCCTTTGTAGTACAAACAAAAATGTTGTAACATTTTGACTGTTATTGTGAAATTTTTTAAATGTTGCTATGTGGGTTTTTCAGTTTAGTCTTATGTTTGAAATAGAATATTCTTTGGAGGGAAAATGTTTCCATACATTCTTTTGGAAGCTTTTCTACCAGTCTGTAAGTGGCACTTCTGAGGCTATCAATGTAGAGTAATAGTTTTCAAAGTGTGATCCTGAAATAAAGGTATCACCAAGATGGTCCTCTAAAGTGATTGACTTACTGATTGACTTAGTCTTTTGAAGTATCAAGACTTATGTATAATGTGTCTCTCTTTATAATTTAATTTCTAATACAAATAACGTATTCTAAGAGTCCAAGTCTTTCATTAAAAATGATATACTTCATGTTCAACTGAAAGCAAAATATCAGTCTGTGCCTGTGTACACTAGCATGCACGTGTACATGGTGACAAGTGGCTTGGGTGAGATAACTTGGCCATAGGGGTTAAAGTGGCCTTGATGTACAAAGTTAAGAATTGTATCTCTGTGTAAAAAAATTTAAAAATAGTCTAGAAGCTCTTACACATTGGCCAGAACAGGGCTGTATGTATAACAAGGAAAGTATTTCCTTACAGGGACTAGTTGTACCTGCAATTAGTAATTTTTTTTGCCATGCTGATTTAATAGTTTTTCATCCATCGAGGCTCTCTTGTCAGAGTGTCAAAATAAAACTGCAGAACACAGTGGTCTAAAACTGAAATTATTTCTGACAACAGTTGTGATGTCTCAAGATCACATTTTTGCTTTAAAATAGGATAATATTATGTCCTCACTAAATTTCTAAGAGCTTTAATAATACCGTTCAGGGTAAATTGTAAAAGCCATATAAGTCATATAATATGCATTCTCTTATTATAAAGACCCAACGAGAAAAAATATATATATTATTAACTAGTAACAGAGTAAAAACAAAATTTTGAATGAGCAGCTCTTACATAAAAATTATTTCCTGTTTTGTGTGGTGGCCAAAAAAGTAAAACAATGCAAACATAAAACTTTAAAACTTTTGAAGATTGTTAACCTTCATTTATTTAAAATATTTTTGATTATTATTCAGAATGTTGTTCCAGCAACCTATTGAAATAGCATATGATATTGCAAAATTTGATTAGGATTACAGCTTTGTGTTTTCTCTTTCTGGGACCATATTACTGGCAGAAAGCTTAAAGATAACTGGAAACAAAGATTTCTGTTTTACTTCAGATCTCTTAATTCTCATTACACTTGGGAACAGTAACTTTTTAGAGTAATGGAAAGTTGTTCAGAACTCTGTTGCTTAATGGTTAGTAAAGACATCTGGAATCCATTCCAACTCTGCCACTGTCTTGCTGTAGGATTCAGAGCCAGCCACTTGAGTCTCTTTTTTGCCATGTGAAAAAAAATATATGTAATGCTTATTTTCTTTTTCCTTATGGAATGTTAATATAATGACCTTATTTATTCATTCAGAACGGTTATGCTTGAGGCTGGGGGTCTTACCTGAATTTGAGTACTGACTTTTCCATTTAGCATTTTGTCCTTGGGAAAATCACTAATCTTAATATAGTATGCCTTCGATAAATGATACTGTTAGTATTAATATATTTTTGAACTTTTAAGAGGGCAGTATTGATGTCAACCATAAACAAGCTTATGAATAGAAAAGAGGTTGAAGGCAAAACAAGAGCTCTCCTTTCTAAAAAAGATAGTGTTAAAGATGGAACATTAGGAAAGTTTTCAAATCATGAGAAGTCTTCATTCATAAATAGTTGTGGAGTTTTGGTAGTGATGGTTTTTGTTTTTTAAAGATATGGTAGGAGATGGTGATAGAACTCTAAATCTCACTGATTTAAGATCACATTATTTATTTAAAAGCAGCAAAAAGTGTTCATAAAATTATCACATTTCATAATTTAGAGATATAAAGTCCTAGAAAAAAGTTTTTTAAATCCCTGATTTTCTTCTTTTAAAAGTATGTTTGGTAGAAAAACATGTATATTCTATTCATCCTGAAATCTTCTAAGATTGTATTTTTTTTGTTTCATTTTTTCCTAAAGCCTCATAGGCTGTTATGGGGAATTTCCTGTTACTAGTTTACATTTGAACTCTGGAAAGCAATTTGTTTTTTAATCAAATAAACAAATTGCTTTCCAGAGTTGTAGTGATGTGCTTTCTTCCCCATATTTTTTTAAGGAGTTAATATGAGAGTTCATCAGTCTTACCCCAAACTTCCACCTCCAGTTAGGAAGACTGAGAAGATATGAAACTACTTAAGGAAACTTAAGCTGATGTTAATCAGACTAGAAGGAAAACCATGACCCATAACTAAATGCATTCTAAAGGAATCTTTATAATAACATTCACAATGGATGTCAGCTGAACTGTCTTCATCCACAGAGATGGGGTTAATGCTTTATGGCAGGGGCCTCTTACCTACTTTATTTGATGAGAAACTGAAAAAAAAAACCCTTCTGAAATAGTTTCAGAGGTGTGTTGGTGAATTTGCACTGCAACCCACATAATTGTTTTGAAAAATGATTCCATAGCTAACAGAGTACTTTTTCTGATTTACTCCTTTAAAAGCTTGAATTACAGCCAGATTGTAATGGAAATAAAGTTGAAGTGCCCAAAAGCCTGAAATCATCTCAAAAGAAACATGTCAGTTGGCATTCAAATAATCCCTTTTGTGTGTGTGTGTGTTTTGAGACAGGGTCTCACTCTGTCACCCAGGCTGGAGTACAGTACAGTGGTGCCATCATAGCACACTAGAGCTTCAAACTTCTAGGTTCAAGTGATCCTCCTGCCTCAGCCTCCTGAGTAGCTAGGACTACAGGCACGTGCCATCACACTCGGCTAATTTTTTTTATTTTTTTAGAGATGGGGGTCTCGCTATGTTGCCCAGGCTGCTCTCAAACTCCTGGCCCCAAGTGATCCTCCCACCTCAGCCTCCCAAAGTGCTGAGATTACAGGCCTGAACCACCACACCCAGTCACAAATAATCCCTTTTTTATATTGTTATTTTTCCTCACACACAAGGCACAACTGTGAAAGCACAAGAGCTCAGCATTCAAGTTGTGTTGTAATGATCAATGAGGACACAAGTCTTGCAGTATAATGAGGTAGCAGTGTGTGAAATACCATAGTGGTTAAAAGCATGGGCTTTGTATTTATTGAGCTGAATCTAGGTTCCAACACTAGCTTTAGTGGGAACTTGAGCAAGTTCTTATGTATAAAATGAGGATGATAATACCTCAAAGTTGATATAGGGATTAAGATATAGTATAACTAGGTATCTGGCTCTTAGTAAATGCTCAGTGGTAAATCCTGCCTATAAGCTACATATGTACTCACTTTCTGGTATTGGGTGAGCTGAATAGGGCTATTGGCAAAAGAAAAACTAGTAGTTCATGATGTCCTAATGACCCATACTCTTGACACAAGTTACTGTGAATACCTTGAGAGTAAGGAAACTTTGACCACCTGAGAGTAAGGAAAAGGCACTACTATTAATATTTAAATAAATACTGTATGATAAGTAGTTAAAACAGTGTATCAGGAGCAATGCTACCTGATTGATATAAATTCAATCAAATTTATAATACAGTCTGGTACTTTTATTTGCCTTAATAAGCCCTCCTCTAAATTTATTACAGGCTCTGTTATTGTCAAGGTCCCATCTTCTCTTCCAGCTTATTTACAGTTATCAGGGAAAGAGGTTGATGTGAACTCAGAAGTCCACGTTCAGGAAATGGCCGAAGCTCATAAAGATGATGGTGTAACAGTTACAGGTAAGGAGGCTGCATTTTGCTGTGTCAAATGAATAGTCATTTTCTATACCTAAGTAGAAATGTGGTATCCCTAACTGCAATTTTAGGTTTTTTTAAATATACTTTTCCATTGTCACATTCTAGTGTTTGACACCGTTTTCCTCAAGTTGCTTATCAGTAACACAATGCAGATATTTTGTTTGAAAAGACCTCATTAAACCATTTAGGAACACTCATTAGTTCCATCATTGGATAAACTTGATTTTAAAATTTTCTGGAAGAGCTGCTTTCTAATTCTTGAACTTAAAAAATCAACTGAATACCTATATTATAACACAAGATTTAACGCTAACTTTGTATGATTAAATAGGAATTTGGTTTGATGTACATATCGTAAACTTGCTCTTTAACACAGCAAATTCTCAGTCCCACAAATGTGAATAGCTTTTGCACACTTTTCATTCCATCTGGCTGCTCTGATGACTGATACTATTTTTTTTTAATGTTTATTGTTTTAATGAAAAAAAAATTAAAGCTGGTGAAATTTTCCTTTAAATCCTACCACACTGGTGTCAAGAAGGACACTGAAACTATGTATGTGGCTTACCCATGAGATACTGACTGGAAAAAGGAAATGTGTTTTGGGAGGCAGGGGGTGGTCTTCATAAGATCAAATCTCAGTTTAAATATTTAATATGTATGTACTAGAAGTTGAGAAAGTAGTCCGTTAAAAATCATAGAATATTAACAAAAAGCATAATAAGAATAAAAAATAATGCCTGTACACTCCCAGATCTGACTCCATGCCTAATGAGCAGGCTCTTAGTTACGTGATGAAAATTTGATAGAAGGTACAGTCATGTATAGCTTAAGGAAGAATACATTCTGAGAAATGCATCAGGTTGATTTCATTGTTATGTGAGCCTCATAGAGTGTACTTACAAAACTTAGATGGTACAGCTTACTATACATCTAGGTTTTATGGTATAATGCACTGCTCCTAGGCTACAAACCTGTTGGCATATTACTGTAGGCAGTTATAACACAATGGTTAAGTATTGTATCTAAACAAATTTAAACATAGTTGCTCATAGTAGTTTCTAATGATCCTTTGGATTTCTGCAGTATCAGTTGTAATGTCTCCTTTTTCATTGTATCTAAACAAATCTAAACATAGAAAAGGTATAGTAAACATATGGTATAAAAGGTAAAGAACGGTACACCTATATAAAACACTTGCCATGAATGGAGCTTGCAGTACTAGAAGTTGCTCTGGGTGAGTCAGTAAGTGAATGTGAAGGTCTAGGACATTACTGTACACTACTGTAGACTTTATAAGCACGGTACACTTAGACTACACTATATTTATAGAAAATTTTTCTTTCTTCAATAGTAAATTAACCTTAGCTTAGTGTAACGTTTTTGCCTTATAAACTTTAATTTTTTAAAATTTTTGACTCTTTTATAATAAACCTTCGCTTAAAACATAAACACATTGTACAGCTGTGCAAATTTATTTTCTTTCTTAATATCCTTATTCTATAAGCTTTTCTCCTATTTTTAAAATTTTTTATTAACTTTTTCAGCTTTTTTGTTAAAAACTAAGACACAAACATATACATTAGCCTAGGTCTACACAAGGTCAGGATCATCAATATCACTGTCTTCCACCTCCACATCTTGTCCCACTGGAAGGTCTCAGGGGCAGTATCACACACCATGGTGTCATCTCCTATAATAACAATGCCTACTTCTGAAATACCTTCCAAATGACCTGCCTGAGGCTGTTTTACAGTTAACTTTTTATTTTTAATAAGTAGTAGGAGTATACTCAAAAATAATGATAAAAAGTATAATATAGTAAATACAAAAACCAGTAGCACAGTCATTTCTTATCATTATTAAGTATTATGTACTATACATAATGTATGTGCTATAACTTGATATGACTGGCAGCACTATAGCTTAGTTTACATCAGCATCACCAAACACGTGAATAATGCATTGTTCTATGAAATTATGATGCCTATGAAGTCACTAGGTGGTAAGAGTTTCTCAGCTCTTATGGGACCACCATTGTATATGTGGTCCATTATTGACTGAAACGTCATTGTGCGGTGTATAACTATATGTCAAATGTGGTAAGAATCAACTTTTTGTGATCTAATGGCTTGAGTTTGATAAGGAACCAATTGAGTTACCTATTTTTGGTCCCAGTGATCTAAAGCAATAATACAAATTTGTTTAACAGTGCTCTGAATCATAGCATAATCAAATTATTTACATATGTAAGTTAAAGCTATTTTATCATATTTTCATTCTGTTACTCATAGAATCATATGCCCTTCTGAAATTTAGATTTAGTTTTAACACTCCTGTCTCATGACTTTAGTCATTATTTCTATGCATATAACTTTCAAATCAATATATGCAGACCTGATCTCTTTATTGCTCTTGTCCATTTCCATTCCATTAAACCAGTACCACCTCAAACTGATATTTGATATTTAATATCAAAATTATCTGTCGCTAGCCTAGCTCCTCCTCTTATCTGCTCTGTTTTTCTTTGTTTGGTCAGTTTCCCAACAAATATTCACTGCCAGAAGCTAGAAGTGTAAAGGTACTATAAAGTATGGTCTCGGCCTTCTGAGGAGCTTATGTTCTCATGGGGAAAGACACACAAACTAGTGAATACAGTACAGTGGGACAAATGTTATAAAAAAGGTAGGTATGTGGTACTGTGAGAGTGTAGAGTGATACATCTAAATTAGACTAGCATGGAGTTTAAGGAAGTGAGAGACGTCACATATGACCAGAGTATAGGGAGTAAAGGGGAAAGTGGCATAAAAGGAGGCTGGAGAGTTTGGAAGAGGTCAGATCCCCTAGGGCCAATTTGGATTTTATATTAAGGGCATTTCAAAGGCCTTGGAAGGTTTTAACCTGGTGTTCAAATAATGAGATTTGTATATTACAAAGATCATGCTGAGTGTCGAGTGGGGAAAGATTGGAAAGAACTATGGTAGATGGGCCAGGCACGGTGGCTCACACCTGTAATCCTAGCACTCTGGGAGGCCGAGGCGGGCAGATCGCTCAAGGTCAGGAGTTTGAAACCAGCCTGAGCAAGAGCGCGACCCGTCTCTACTATAAATAGAAAGAAATCAATTGGCCAACTAAAAAAAAAAAAATGTATATATATAAAAAAAAAGAACTATGGTAGATGAAGGAAAAGTTAATTCGCAGGTTACTGCAGTAATTCAGGAGAAAGAGGACAGGGGCCTGGTCTCCATAGTGAGAGTGAGCTATCTTAAACTCAGCAAACAAATAAATAGGCATTCAACAAATTTTGGTTGAAGAACAAGATAAATTATGCTATGAGGAAGATGTATGCTTACTTACCTCATTGGTTATTATGAAGCTTCTCAGCTTATTTAGTTCTTTTTGTGTGTTATTTGTTATTAATATTATGTCTTATACTCTGGCCCCTACTTCCTATACCAGGAAAGGCCAAATTGCAGAATAAAGGGTTTATTTCCTGCTCACAGTGCAAGAATTTAGGTAGTGATCAAGAGAGTCCTCTTGTAGAGCAGCACAGGATATATTGTGAGGCTGGGCCCCAGATAGATGTGTATGTGGTCTCTGATATTAGATTAAATCCATTAGAGTAGTAGTGTAGAGGGACCTCAGATGAAAACAGCAGCAGTCTCTCTTGGAGAAAGCTGTGAGTATGAACAGGTGATTGGGTTCAAGAGAAATTTTCATATTTCATTTTGATTCTAAAACTGTTTGATGTCCAAAAGGTCACAGGCCTTAATGTATCAAGTGGATGAAATAATTTAAGACGCCTAGAAAGTCAGGGCAGATTGCTTGTTTTGTGTGGAGATTTCCAATCTGAAACCCAATTTTGGAAATAATGGGCAGCTTTATATGTGAGCTGTTATTATAGGCAGCTGAGCTCAGCTCATCTGGGTCTTCCTCATCGAGCCTATGAGGCATAGAAACAGAAATACTCTCATTGCTAAGATGTCTGGATTCTATCTGTAGCATGACTTCTTCTGGATAATTTCTGCAAGAAGCCATGCCAATAAAAGTTAGTTTCTTAGGCTCAGGCTTCCCACAGGGTTTTGATGTGTCACCCCTGTAATTTTATTTGATTTCCTGCTCCATGTTTCCCTTGCTATTGCAAGTTGCATAATTCTTACAGTGATTTACAAGTATTATGTGCTATTTTGAGGTCAAAATAAAACGTGGGACTCTGTCAGTATGAAACATTTACCTACTAAAAAGCTATGCACAAGTCCACATTGGGGGTGCATTCTTAGATTCTTTATCAGAGCCTTGATTCTAAGTTTTGTGCTCTACTCATGTATGGCAAATTCAACATGTAAATGGCTTAGGTTAGATATTTCTAATAAGGAGTTGACTTCTCTATTAGGTTTTAGACTTGGTTCGTCAACTTGGATATGAAACCTGGCCATGGTATATCAAGCTATTCTCCAAGCCCAGATATACATGTGGTACAGAGTTCTTTTGTCTTAAAAGATGTTTAACAATTTAGAGAGTATTAGCTGTGGTAAAGTGTGTTGCCAGTCAAAGGACTGGTATTTATCACTGTCCGCATAGTAAGGAAACTGGCGCCATTAGGTTTATTTCATTTTAGTCAAACTGGAAATATAAAGCATTTATTATTTTTTATAATAAAGTCATTTGGGATCAAAATAAACCACCAAATCAAAAGAGAGTTCTCAGCTTGTCCTTAAGGCCAGAGTTATACATACAGTGGTATTGTGATAATGGATTACTAGTTTATGGGTTGGAAAAAAGGTTGAAAATGGGACTAAGCACTCACAGGATGCCATTTTTAAAATCCAGAGACAGTGTTTTCTCTCCAAGTGGGAAAAAATACAGTCTTTTGATATGACTAAACCTTAAAAATAACTCTGTTTTTAGAACACACTGAAGTTTTGAATTTTTCCATGCTTATAGCACGTGAATTTGTCAGTAGATATGTTTTGGAACCACATAGAAGAAATTCAGTAACAGAATGAAGAATACTATAAGGCTTATGGCTGTCTGCTTAAAAATACTTTGACAGGGGCTAGGCACAGTGGCTCATGCCTGTAATCCCAGCACTTTGGGAGGCCAAGGCAGGAAGGTCGTTTGAGCCCAGGAGTTCAAGACCAGCGTGAGCAACATAGCAAGATCCCATCTCTACAAAAAATAGAAAAATTAGCCGGGTGTGGTGGCTCATGCCTGTAGTCCTAGCTACTCAGGAGGCTGAGGCAGGAGGATAACTTGAGCTTAGGAGTTTGAGGTTGCTGTGAGCTGTGGTGACGCCACTGCACTGTAGTCAGGGCAATAGAGTGAGAAGAGAACTGTCTTCAGATATCGTGCTTTTATGGTGTTTTTGTTTCCCTATCTTTTTGTTGAAGTGTAAGATCCTGAAATTATCATGGGTAATCAGATGTTAATTTTGTTAATGTCTGCCAAAAAAGATCAGGTTTTATTTCAATTTATCTGCAAACTTTATCCGTAAATGCCATATAGTAAATGCATTAGACTTGGTTTCTGTTGCATATTCTTCTTTTTTTTTTTTTTCAAATAATCCCTTTAAAATATTAAAAACCATTCTTAGCTTTCAGGCCGTATAAAAATAGGCTCCTGGTTTGATTTGGCCTATGGGCTATAGTTTGTTGACTAGAGCTCAAAGTGCAGGCCCCAATCTTAGCACATTATGAATTCTGTTGCAATGCCTATGTGTGTTTTTTTTTAATCATTGTTTGTTTTTATATTTATTTTGGTCACTCAAGAAATATTAAACCACAGCCAAATCCTTACCCTAAATGAACTCTCCCTATCAGTGAAGAAAACATGATTTATGCACATAAAAGTTTAATGTAACATTTAAGAAACGATGCAACCATAGAATGGCAAATAAATACACAAAAATATGTTCATCATTACCAGCCATTAGGGAAATGCAAATTAAAACCAGAATGAGATACCACTAATACTTACTAGAATGGCTAAAATAAAAAATACTGATAATACAAATGCTGGTAAGGATGCAGAGAAACTGGATCTCTCCTACACTGCTGATGGGTACGTAAAATGATACAGCCATTCTAGAATTCAGTCTGGCAGTTTCTTAAAAACAGACATGAAACTACCATTAAAGACCTAGCAATTATATTCCTGTGCATTTATCCTGGATAAATGAAACTTATGTTTACCCAAAAACTTGTACACAAATGTTCCGAGCTTTATTTGTAATAGCCAAAAATTGGAAATGACTTAAAATATCCTTCTATAGTGAATGTTTATATAACCCATAGTATGTCCATATAGGGCAATTCACCAATAAAAGGAATAATCTATTGATATACACAACTTGAATTGAACTTAAGGGCATTATTCTGAGTGAAAAAAGCCAATCTCAAAATGTTACATACTATATGATTCTATTTATATAATATTATTGAAATGATAAACTATAGAAGTAGAGAATAGATAAGTGGTTGCTGAAGGTTAGGGAAGGAAGAGGAGGGTATGAAGTATTCTACTTTGCCAACCAAATTCCTGGTTTTGATAATGCACTATAGTTATATAAAATGTCACCATTGGAGAAACTCGGTGATGGGTGCACAGGACCTCTCTGTACTATTTTTGCAACTTCTTGTGCGTCTATAATTATCTCAAAATAAGATGCTAAAAAAGAAAAGTGGTGACAGAGGAGGGAGAGAGAAAAAGGGGAAACAGGAAGAGGGAAAGAGAAAGAAAAACAATGAAATCTTCCAGGTAAGATGGGGTTAAAGGGATTGAGTTACCCTCCTACCTGAAACAATGACAACAAAAACCTTTTTAAATAGACAAAATACATGAAACTTTTTTCAGGGCACTAAGACATCAGACAGTGAAAGAAAGTGATCACTGAGAAATGGGGAAAAAATGAGATGAGCCCTGCTTATTGCCTTGAGAGAGTCTCTAAGCTATAGTACAGGGAGAGGTAACTACCACGGAGCATAGCAGACTGCCTGCATTTAGGAGATGAAGATGAGAGTCCACAGAGACTAAGACAGACTTAGAGTTTGTAGGACAAAGTACCAGAGGGAGTAGAGTCTGATGTTCATACAGGTCTAGGAATTATGTCTGTTTTATCCAGAAGACTAGAAAAAATCATAACTCATAGGACATTGGGTAGACCACTTATTAGTGGGAAACATTTAATCCTAGACTGAGAACCACTCTAGAACTGTCTAACAAACCATAAAAGCAAGAGATGAAAGACTTTAACCTTTCCCAAGTAACTTAACTGCATCCTTGAACAAAACTCAATATTTATAGGCATAAAAAAGTATCTAGCACCCAACAAAGTAAAATTCACAATGTCTCGCATCCAATCAGAGATTACCAGACATGCAAAAAGACAAGAAAACACGACTCATAATGAAGAGAATAATTGATTGAAACCAACCCGGAACTGACACAGATGTTAGAATTATCAGAGGAGGAAAATAAAATCATTATAACTGTATTCTACATGTTCAAAATGTTAAAACATAGAAGATATAAAAAGACCAAAAGTGAATTTCTGTAAATGAAAACTACAATGTCTGAGATGAAAAATGCAGTTGATGGGATTAGACAATGCAGAAGAAAAGATTTGAGGAAGAAGAGTCTATAAGATTATTTCTTGGGCAGAACTGGTTAATTGTATACTTGCTCCATGCCTAGAGTACTGTTGACTTTGTTACTATTCCAGGTATTGGACAGAAAAATCAATGGATGGGCACTACTAAAACTAGCTCAGAAATATTTTCTTACCAGTAAAGATTTCTTGTCAAAATATCTTGGGCTGCATTTTTGTTGTGAGAAAACTGTAAATAGTTAAAGAATGTTGACAAAATATTTTGTCATGGTATCTATGTAGTGTTAGAGATTTTGTTTGTGAAATATATGTGTTAAAAATAATAAAATTTCAGAGTAATTATTTTCATGTTGTTTCACAGTGCGTGATTTCCCAGTCAGTTTTGTGAGGGCATTGGCATGTCTTTACATCTTTTGAACCTCCCTAAAATACTTAAGTGTGGTACTTCCCATAGTGGGTGGTCGCTAGTGTTTGTAATTTTACAGAGGGAATCTTGCAATCTCCTGCTGCACTGAAGTTTAATCTGCTGCTAATAAAGCAGCAGCAGAAGTATCACTCTGAAGGAAATGTAAATAAAGGGCTTATTTATAACCCTCCTGCTATAGGGTTAGGAATGGGAGTAGGGAGGGAGGCAGGAAGAAGCTCACTTTACCAAGAAGCCTTTTAATCCTACTTTTAAACAAGAGAAGTAAATTCTGCAAATTACTCCCTAGAGCCCTATCTTTGTTGATAACCAGTGCTGATTAAATCAGGTACATTTTGGGTTAAATAGAAAGAATGTGGAGATTCATATGTTTGGGTAGATTTGAGCAGGCGATTAGAGAGCAAATTACAGAGTTAAACCCATGTTCTAGGTCACCTTTCTCCCATGTAATGGAAGCCACACTGCATGGGGATAGGGGTAGTCATTTTCCCAGTTCTCGGTCAAAGAAACATTGTCTGATTTTCAGTGGCACAAGGAAGTAAATAAGGAACAAGGTTTCTGGAACCCCAGCTTCCAATATATGTTGCAAGACTTTTATAGGAAGGAATTTGTAAACTTTACAAATTAGAATAGAGTCTCCACAGATTCAGGCCACAGTACAAAGAGCTTTCAGTAAATTACTTATTGGCAAGATAGAGAAAGCTATTTTCAAGCAACCTAAATGGAATTTTATAAACTGTCCTGCCTTTTGAGTATTGTCTCTAAGCTGAAATTGCTTGTATGTTCATTTTGTTAGGAGCAGTGACACTGCTTGGCCTCTATTGCTGCAGAAGGAGATGGGTAGATAAGCTTCTATATGCACAAGAAATGCATGCATGATTGGGGAGGTGATGAATAACATATTAAGGAAGAGATCTCAGATATTTAGAAAGCCTTACTGTTATTGATGCTTTATTACTGGTGCTAAATGGTATAAACAAGAAAAAATTCAGAACAACAGAAAGTTCTGGATTTCTAGTTCTTTCCTCCACAGTTTTTTGGTTTGTGGTTTGTTTTGTTTTGTTTTGAGACAGGGTCTTGCTCTGTTGCCCAGGTTAGAGTGAGTGGCATGATCATCCATGTTTATTTGAATTGCTGCTACCAAACTGAACTAGCATCTGCTCACCTGGTGCAGTAAAGCCAGACACTGAAGCTGAGAGATGCAGCAAGATAAAGAGTCATCTTTATTGCTTGGCACCAAGCAAAGAGTACAGGCAGCTGATGCTTAAGACCCAAACTCCTTAGTGGCTTACTAATCAGGGTTTTTAAAGGCAGGGGTATACTTTAGGCAGGCGAAATTGTAAATCAATACATGGAGTTTATACATTGGCCTTGCTTAAAAAGGCGGGATATCCTGAAGTCGGGGGCCTATGGGTCCTAGGTGGATTAAGAGATTCTCAGATTAGTAGAAAGAAACGTTAAGATGGGTATGACAGCCCCCTGGGGAAATTTATAACAAAGAATGGCTATAGGAGTTCAACTCTTCAGTTCCCCCTTATCTGCATGTTCCATCCCATGGGGGTTTCTGGAAAACAACTCAAGAACTTATGTTAAGATGCTCATCTTTTAGTTTCCACAAGGAAGCAAAACACCTCATGACTCTGGCTCACTTGGAGGGCCATTGTTCTCATCAGGTTGCCCATTCACTTTTCTAGGCTAGCCAGGTGCCCAGAACTTCCCTTGAAGGAACTCAAGATTTTCCTTTATTTCCATGCTTGGAGGGCCCAGCAGGCCCCTAAGAGAGGTCCCTGTTCTGTCTCATTACTAGAAAAAGAAATTCTGCATTACAGAAAAACTACTGGGTGCAGGGCACCTTGAAATCCTGACCTACCAACTGCAGCACATGTACAAAAAAACCAGCTTAAAATTGACGAAGTTGAACCCCTTATTGATGAAGAGTTAGAAGAAAAAGAGAAGTTTCTAACATAAGATTTACCAATTGGAGTAACATTTTAACCAGTTTATCAACGCTAATAAATGAGGTTGTGATGATATTGAAAATATAGCAAGAGAAAAAGAAGGAACAACTCCAGAGGAAGTTTTTGAGTACACAGCTGTGTTCTGGATAAGATGCAATGAGCTCCAGAAGGTAGACAAGATTATGGCTCAGGATGAAGAGAAGAGGCAAGAATTTGTTACCAAAAACTCGGTACTTGTCCATGAAGCAGAATCAGAAGAACGAGGACAGGTGTTTTGGGGATGAGGAAAGTTTATGATTTTGCCAGCAAAGGAGGAAAAATGGTACACCTTCTTGTCTCAAAATCCAAATTTCCTGAACATAAGCAGAAATGCAGAGCTTTTAAAGGATGGGTTCTCAGCTTCTGGCAATTACTGTGGTGTGGTTAACTATTCTAATCATCCCATCTCAGCCAAAGACAAAGCCTGTGAACTCAGCCAGCCACCCACCTGGGGGGCTGGTGCCACCTGGGATAAGAACAAAAGGCCGTCTCCCTGCTCCTTCCTGCCACTGGCCTGAGGCAGGGATGCAGGCTTCAGTTCTCAAAAAGAGTGGGGAAGCTTCAGAGAGACAGAAAACATTCTTGCTGCTTTATTTTTCCTTCCAGGCCATTCCCTGTTACATATTCCCCACTCTCAATTTTATGCTTCCATATCTATGGGAGGAGGGGCGAGTACTCCGTTACAAATTCAGAAAAGAACTTGCATCAGAAAAGCACTTGTAGCAAAGGTCAGATGGTATAATACAAAGCACCTTTTCTTCAGCTGAGAATATCAAAGGATACTAACAACGGAAAAAACTATACTGAAGAAGAGGATCATTCTCTAATTTGTGTGCTTGGAGTCAACAAGGAAAATGTTTATGATGAATTGCAAGGACTCTCCTCAGTTCAGATTTGACTGATATCTTAAATCCAGAACTGCAGGGGAGCTCCAGAGGAGATATAATGCCTTAATTACCTTCATTAACAGAATAAACATAGAACTAGAAGAATAGGGCTGGGAATGAACGAGGTGAGCTCTGTGATTGCCACAGCCTATTTATTTCCTTTAAAGAGTTTCTAGGCTGCAGTACAAGGAGTGGTAACACAGGCAAAGCCCAGCAGACTCCCTGAGGGGGGAGATTGAGCTGAGCTCCTGGGGAGACCAGGGCTGCCCAGAGTTCACGCAGAGGAGGGAGGGCAAAGAGGGGGTCTTTAGAGGGTGCTCCTGAGCATTCAGCAAAGTACCAATAAGCATGCATGTGAGGAAACTGCCTGATACATGGTACAATGTGGATGGATCTCAAAATAATTATGCTGCATTAAATGAAAGAAATAAAAATAATTTACCCCAAAATATATTCCTTTGACATATTTTGAGATGGCTGTCAGAGAGCCAGCAAACAGAAGTGGCCCTGCAAAGCCATCTTTTATGGTAGAAATTTACATCTGTAGATAATCTGCATCCATACAGCCTGGCCTTTCCTTGTCTTGAACTAAGAAAGATTAACTAAGAGTCTGACACCTTTAAAGGTCTGAAAGAAACATTTACTGCCTATTCCCTCTGGGCTGCTACCTGTGAGGTTTTATTTACATAATAAGACCACCTCTGCTATCAAATCTCCTCTTCTCTCCTTTCCATAACCTGTCTTGCCACTATAACCTGATTTACCACCATAGCCTGCTTTTGGCCAGGCTCTGAGCCTACAGTCTTTCTGTAACCTCAAAATGGTATATAAGCTTCAGCATCCCATTGGATAAATCACTCTGTGGTTTTCCTGAGTGCACATTAATAAATTTGTATGCCTTTTCTCCAGTTAATTCGCCTTTTGTGAGTTGATTTTTCAGAGAACCTTCAGAGGGTAAAGGGGAAGTTTTCCCTTGGCCCCTACAGAAAGAAGACAGATTTTTAGAAAGGAGTACATAATGTATGATTCTCTTAGGTAGATAATGAAGGATTCCAGGTCTCCTAGGCAAAAGTAGATGTCTTGCCTTGGTGCAATTGCCCACCTGGGAAGAAGGACAGCGGGAGGCCCCATGCCCCCATCTTGGTCCTGCCTCACCTTAATCCTATCAATATCTGAGCAACTGCCATACCTGGGGTAGGAGGGAACACCCTATGAATCTGCCAGTCATAACTTAGCACGCCAGCTGCAAAAGAATGCAGAGGACTCTCTAGCCCACGGGCCAAGCAGCATAGGTACCATAGAGTCTGGAAAATGAACTAGAACAACCTGTTTGCGTAGTTAAGGCTCAAGTCATGCAACTCCCAACTGTCCAATAAAACTGGTTGCATGGTAATGCTTGAACCACAGGGAGGTCCCAATCCAGGCACTATAAAACAAGATGCATACCAATACCAGGCCCTTTTCTGCCCCCTCCCCTTGTTCTCCCTTTGATAAAAAAATGGGTCTGGTAGTCATCTGTGGTGTATGTGTATCATGCTCAATAAATCATATCTTGGTCCTGCTCTATAACCCTCTCTTTCTCTCCTCAATAAACCTCATTTTCGTACTTGCCTTCCTTTGGTGCATCTGGTCATTCTTTGACCATGAACACACCAAGAACTCGCATTTCAGACTGAAACCTGACAATTCCATTTTATATAAAATTTTAGAAAATGCAACTAATCTATAGTGACACAAAGCAGATCAGTGATTGCTGGGGGATGGGGATTGGAGGGTGACAAGCAGTAGGGCCATGATGGATATGTTCACTATCTTGATTGAGGACATGGTTCCACAGATGTTTACATATGTCAAAACTTACTACATTGTAGATTTTAAATACATGTAATTTATTTTGTCAGCTATACTTCAATAAAGCTCTTTTTTAGACCTTCATTAAAAAATCATATAGGTAAAGCATCCCTAATCTGAAAATTCATAATGCTCCAACATCAAAAACTTTTTGGGCCAGGTGTGGTGGCTCATGCCTGTAATCCTAGCACTCTGGGAGGCCGAGGCGGGAGGATCACTTGAGCTCCAGAGTTTGAGACCAGCCTTAGCAAGAGTGAGACCCCGTCTCTACTAAAAATAGAAAGAAATTAGCCAAACAACTAAAAATGGAAAAAAAAATTAGCTGGGCATGATGGCACATACCTGTAGTCCCAGCTAATGGGGAGGCTGAAGCAGGAGGATCACTTGAGCCCAGGAGTTTGAGGTTGCTATGAGCTAGTCTGATGCCACAGCACTCTAGCCTAGCCAATAGAGCAAGACTCTGTCTCAAAAAAAACCAAATAAATAAAATAAAATTTGTTTAAAAAAAAAACTTTTTGAGCGTCAACATGACACTCAAAGGAAATGCTTATTGGAGTATTTCGGATTTCAGATTTTCAGATTAGGGGTGCTCAACTGGTATGTATTCTGCAAATATTCCACCATCCAAAACAAACTGAAATTCGAAACAATTCTGGTCCCAAGAATTTCTAGTAAGAGATACTCATCCTGTACAAAAGCAAAAAACAGAATAGCTTCCCTCTCAAAGTTATTCTAAGAAAATGAAGGAGGAGAGCAAGCCCAGATAATCTCTTTGCAACTCTTTCCCAACTCAAGCTATCTTTACTAAGATTTTTGGTGTTCTAGGGTGTTTCTCAGTTTTAAAGATGTATTATTGAAATCTACATGATCAAATATTGCTCTTGATATAACTTTATGCAATTTTGCATTTTAGGACTCATGAATCAAGCAAACAAATGTGAAAAATGGATTAAGGCTGATGCCCCAAAAGGCACTGTAAGTCTCAGAAGGCAAAGCTGGTTTCAGTCCCTGAACCTGCAAGACTAAGTCTGGATTGAGTTGTATTTATGATTTTTAACAATAATTAGCAGATCTTTGACTACAGAAATGTAAGACCACTGTTAATGTAAATGCTGAAAACAACAAAATGAGAATGAATACTGGTTGTTTCAGGGGGGCTTTTTCAAATTTTGTGCTTAGCTATGGTATTTATTTTCTATTGCTCTATAACAAGTTACCACTAATTTAGCAGCATAAAATAATACCCACTTACCACATAGTTCTGTAGGTCAAGAGCTCAGCATGACTAGGTTCTCTGCTCAGGGTATCACAAGGCTGGAATCAAGGTGTTGGCCAGGCTGAGTTCTGGGGGCTCCAAGGGGAAATCTGCTTCCAAAGTCATTCAGATTATTAGCAAAACCCAGTTCTTTGTGAGTGGATATGACTAAGGTCTCCATTTTCTTGCTGGCTGTCAGCCAGCAATCACTCTAAGCTTCTAGAAGCCACCTACACCTTCAAGCCAGCAATGATACATTGAGTTCTTCTCATGCTTTGAATATCTGACTGCTTCTTCTGCAACCAGTTGGGAGAAATCTCTGCCTTTAAAGAGCTGGCTTGATTAGGTCAGGCCCACCCAGGATAATCTTTGTTTTGCCATATAATGTCACATAATCATGGCAGTGATATCTCATATCTCTTCATATGCACCATTTCTACTCCCACTGAAGGGGAGGAGAATATACAAAGGCATTGGTGTGTATGGGGGGGGGTGTACTCTCATGTGACAGGTTTTCTACTTTGTACCTCTACGGCATCAATGTAAATTTAAGCTATGAATAAAAGACATAAATATAAAGCAGTTGCTACTGATTCTTAACATCTTTTGAATAATTTAAGATATATCACATTAGGGGGAAAGAAACATTCAGCTATTTTACAGCCTGATGTATGAAAATAGATTTTTACTTTTATAATGGTATACTGTATAAAGTCATTTTATGAATTCCGTTTCTTTCAAACCTTGTCTACTCCTGGAACATTTAAATTATACAACACTGAATACACCTATCTGATTATAATTTTTATGATTAGGATAAAATCAATTCTTAAACACTGATTTTTAATAAAACTTTCCAAATACTATGATTTATATAATCTTTTTGTTATTAATAATATTCCATTTCTTTAGAGTTCTGTTTTTTAACTTATTTATGAAACAAAAGTCTTTATGGGATATCTAAAAGTCTTTTATTTCACAGTTCATGAAATCAGAATGTGTACAAGTTTGCAAGATACATGTTGGTATATTTGGTATGGTTGTGATATATGTGTTATACTATTAAGTAGAGGAAAGTGTGAGGCAATGAGACAATTTTTATAATCTTTTTTCACCCTCATGCAATTATATATTTTCAGGACTAAAAATAAAGTTGATGAAATTAGCCAACTACAGCCAGAAAGATCATGAGCATAACAGCAGTCAACTATATTTAAAGTTATTAATGGAATTGTACATATTTGGATCACATTAAGTCCCAAACAGAAAGCTGCCAAAGGAAAAGCAGCCATATTTTACTCTTTTGGACACAGACCCATGTATATCAAATACTTAAGGGCCAAAGCCCTAAGTAACATCTTTGATATTTTGAGTACTTTTCACTGAGAATTTGAAGATTTCTCTACCTGTCTACTCTACTTCTTGGTCTCCTGTCATAGTTCGCTTTTTCTAACACCTACTCCTTTTATTTATGTAGCTATAAAATTTGTCTCCCCAGAATGAATGAATGTGTTTCCTGCTCTTCTTTAAAAGGGCATGTTACTCAAAGAGTTTTGGCACAAACCTCTGGCAGTAAAGCAACCTGCTGGGTTTCTAGAGCACATAATAAGATGTGTTTCTCCTTACCCTTATCTTCCCTGTGCAGACGTTATTCCGTTAGAAAGCAGTTGCCTCTTTGAGAGGTCTCTCCAGTTGTGTGTGCATGAGACAGTTACAGATCATACTTCTGAAGCCAATTTCTATGCAGCTACCAGAAATCTCCAAATTTAGTTAAAAATTGTACTATTTCAATAGTCATCTTAAGTCTCTTGGCTAAGGTCTTAAAACTTCCGACTGATTCCCCTGCCTGCATATCTACTCCCAAGAAGCTTTCCACAGCTAAGTGATACTACCCTGTTTAAAAAACTTTAAAAATCAACCCAAAGGGAGAGAATTATTAAAAGCATTTAGTTAATACAAAGTACCCTATAATAATATTCTGTACAGCCTTTTAAAACTTTTCAAAATAACTTTCATATCCTTTTTTATCCTTATTTCAAACTTGTGGGATACAAAAAGGGATTAACCCCATGTAAGAGGTAAGTAATTGAGGAAATGGAAAGGTTAAAAGACTGAGCTAATATTACTGACACAGCTTGTTTGTGGCAGTCAGAACAGGGTTGTGTTTTGTCCTGGATGCTTGTCAACCTCAGTGTTATATAATAACAAATAATGATAAAAATATGTGGGTGAAAACTTAGTAAAAATTAACATGCAGATATGCAATAAATAACCCATACCTCCTAGCATAAAACTGAGAGAACATCCTTTTTGACATAGCATACTTTAAAAATTCCTCCATAGTGCAAATTTGATTAAAAAGATATATTTCTGAGACATTGCAGAGACTTCCTTTCTATTCACAGATAGTTCTTGTTTTTATTTAATTTTCCTCTGACTATTAAGATGTTGAGATGAATCCAGCATTAATTGGAATTTAGTTCTATTTTGTTGTTAAATGTCTGGAAATCACAAGAAAGCCCTGTTCTCTTTGAAAATATATGTCTATATTCTCTATAATGAAGCTTCACAGATCCTTAAGGCATCATCCTGGCTCAAACTCTTTCTTTGACTTATATGGCCATCTCTGCTTTCTTTTTCCTTTCTAAAGACAAGCTTCTAAATTCCTTGTCAAAAAAAGTCACATCTCTCAGGGTTGTTTCATATACCCATAACTTTAGATTTGATAAGCTCATCAAAACTTTTGGTTTGATTCAGTTAAATTTAGGTAGAAAATTTGCATAGTGGCATAGTACTTGATTTGGCTTCTTTTTTTAAATAATGATTATTTAGACAGAAGGACTAATGATGTATTTAGAAACATCTGCAGTTGGAATAAGAATCAGAAGATGATTTGTTGCTTGTTTATATTGTTATTGAGTTAAAATACTTGTATGAAAAGAAGAAAAAGTTGCCAACTTCTACATTTTTTGTTCTTCCTGCTTGAGACTGAAGGTCATACTTCTTCCTCTTCACTACCGAGTAGGGACTCTTTCAGTGTCAATTCTATGACCTCTTTAGATGATGCTCTATCCTGATTCTCTGTAAGAGGATTGCCTTTACAGTCATATCCAAACCAATGTGGAGGGTCATTGGAGCTATATTCCTGCTGCTGAACTACAGATGACATTCTGTGAGCTGCCTCCCTGTAATAACAGTGATTAGCATTAGCTAGTTGCAGAAGTAATCCCTAGTTCAGAATTTTCAAAGTAAGCCAATTTGGAGTTAGAGAACTCACTGTCACAAGTCAATATCACTTCAGAGCTCTCTGAAGCTCTCTGAGCTCTCTTGCTGAGAGGGAGGGTGTGGGAAATTGTGCAAATAAATAGGGTCCCAACACCTAAGTAGCTCTCTGGTTCAGCCAGTTCAGAGATTGACACAGTGAATGGGTAAGGAAACTGCATGTGGCCATGGAGTGGGAACACTGAGGTCACTCTGTTTACACTGCTTTTCAGAAAGTCCCCTGCCTGGTATTTCTAGTTTC
Source organism: Lepilemur ruficaudatus (assembly GCA_963574885.1). Lineage (NCBI taxonomy): Eukaryota > Metazoa > Chordata > Mammalia > Primates > Lepilemuridae > Lepilemur > Lepilemur ruficaudatus. The sequence continues at coordinate 29,771 of CAUYRT010102124.1, forward strand.
TTTGATGAGGGAGTAACCTAACCAGCCAACCTGTGAAGACTGACCATGCTCCAGGGCAGGAACTCTTAACCCAGAGTTCACAGATCCCTTTTGAATAAGTGAATGAACTTCAGAAAGGTTCATGAGCTCCCCGAAAGTCCACACAGTTTTGTCTATAATACACATTTTTCTGAGAAGGTTTGTGACTCAAAGGTATCCATAACTAAAATGATGAAAAATACTGTTATCGTCTTTCTTAAGAGGAAATAAGGAAGGAAGCAAGAAGGTATCAAGAAAAAGAGTAGGTCTAACTTGAAAACAAAGCCATTTTGAAGACAGAAACAACTTCCTTTCCTAGGATGTTGGTCCAAATCACCAGACTAGTACTAAAAAGAAATGAGTAATTGGCCACATCTATAGGATTAGAAATGAGTAACTATGATGTTTATCCATGAAGGGACCACTTTCCCCACAATTGCTCTTTGTTACATTGAGTTATTAATTGCAAAAGTCTGGAAACTGAGTCATTGATGTGAAGCTGGCATCACCATGCACTTGGAGCTATGTTTGTGCTAAATGGCATGTGAGCTCAGGTAAGACAATGAAATTGGAAAAAGCAGAAATACATCAGTTTAAAATGCTGTTTCACTTCAATCAAACCTTAGATGTATTGAAATGATTGTAATGAAACTCAACAGGGAGACAACCAAAGCATTGCTAATTCTCTTAACACTTGCTTTCTGGCTTATATATTTGCTTTCACACAAAACTTCTATAAGTTTAAAGAACAATTTGAGTAAAAGCAATTGTCATATACTACTTTCTAGTTTGGAGCCACCAATCCCTATGGACTAAAACTTGGTAAACAAGTTTCTTCTCTTTAGAGAAATATTTATTCTAAAAATTTAAATGATAAGTTTGTGGTCAAAGATAATGTTTTGCATTCTATTAATTTTTTTATCTTTTTTAGTGCTGTCCAACATTTTAAACCTCTTATGCAATCTTTATGCTTCCTCTAAATAGAACATTATTAAGCAAAACTATTAATAATAGGCTTATATCTTTGTTTTCCCCATATACTTCTGATATTTCTCCCTGTTCAGTTCTTTGGAGTTGAGATTACCGTATCTTTCAAGGTGTTTTCTGAAGATTTTCCCCTCAAGGACTTACAACAACATAATACCAAATGTTGAGGGAATATGAGGCATAAAGCATCGGTGCCTTTGGTTTCGTATGAGTAAAACACCGTCCTAGGCAACACAGCACCAGTATTACTGACCTCTTACCCCATCTCTGCCTGTCTGAACATCATCCATTTTTCAAAATTCCAAACAATCCAGGCTCTTTTGTAAAGATTCAAACCCAATCCCTTCCTCCTCTGAACATCTATAGGAAGTTAATCATAGAATTAATTTCTTTTTAATACATAGCTTCATGGCATTAATTATTTATAATTTTAAACTTTGTTATTTTCCTTTTGTTGAAGAAGGTAGTAAGTTATTTAAGGGCATGTTATTATACATTTCTTTGTATCTCCCTGAAACCTATCATTCATAGCTAAAACAAGAGATTTCATCAGCTTACACCAAGAAGGGAAGTCCTTTAACCCTCTTGGCTTCTGCTGCTTTGCTGGTCTAGAAGAGACATTCTTATGTTCCTATTTCCAATACCCTCCTGCGCCCTGCCTCCAAAACAGCAGAGCTCTGACACACATACTGCAGTTCACAGTGGTTCATAATCATTCGATGCCACTGACATTGACGAGCACAAGAGTACTCCAGTTAACAGCAACAATGGTCTTGACTTATAGGAAAAGGAAATAATTGTTTAAAGGAGTAAAAGATTTGCAAGCACTAGTTGACCAAAGTTCAGAACAGCAACAGTTTCTGAGAGTTCTAGATAATTGGTAAGAGAATAAGTTCTAGATAATTGGCAAGAGAATAAGTACTCTTAATGTTAAGTTTGGGGATGTGTAAATAACTAGGTCATACAGTCGGTTCCTCAGTCAGTGACAAGCCAGGGTAAATTAGGTGGTAATTGTCATATAAAAATGATTCACAAATAGTGGGGATTTAAGAAGATAAGAAAAAGAAACATGGAGATGTTGACTCATCAATATAGATAAGGAAAATAGGGAGTGAACAGGGAGACTACTCATTTAATGTAATGCGATGGGATAGAATCATCATGCCCAACAGTGTGTGCATTTCTTAAATTTGCGTATTCTTTTGTTCCCTGCCCCCCATCTTACTCTAACTCTTAGTGGTGAGCACTGCTCTCCATCCCAACCACAATCATCTTCAGTGAAACTAAACATCAGTGGGTCCCTGACCACTGGAAGAGATGCTGACTGACTGGAGGGGAGCATCAGGTCTCAGACTCTCCCTTTCCCCCAGGCTGGAGTGCCAGAAGGTTAAAGCTTCCTCCAGTCTGCCTGTTTTAGTCCTAGGTGCTTTCACAGCAAGGGTGGTCTTGGGGGAAAAACTGAAAATCTGGATCTGTTTTAGAGAAAATCTGGGATTAATTTTAGAAGCATTTGAATGCTAGTGTAGACTGACCCCTATTCCACTTCTTCCCTACTCTTCCAAAAATTCTTAGGCCCTGAACTCACTTTCCTCACCACCTCACCAGGACCTTTGGCATCTTCACATGGACTGACTCACCTAAGACTCAGGACCTTGCCAAGAGAGCAGATCAGCATGGTGACTGCCAGGAAGTTTTTCTGAGTTTTTTATCACAGCATCCTATGTAGCTATGTGTTTGTACACAAAATGAATGCACTTCGTAAAAGTATCAGGGAACTTGAAAATGTAGAAACTAAATGCTCCTGCCAGAAACATCTCTCTCTCTTTTTCTCACTCTGTCTTCCCACACACATATACTCCTCTCTCCTTCCCTCCCTCCCTCCCTCTCTCTCTCTCTCTTTGTCTCTCTCTCTCTAATAGCTTGTTGCTCTAGTATAGTCAGCACATGGGAGCTAGGAAGTACTGAAAAGAAAAATGCATACTTAGGAACCACTGTGTGTTGTAAGTTCCTAAGAGAACATATGGAATCCTTTTAATACATTCCATTCTGCCTTGGACTAAGTGACTGCAAGACCTGTATGAAATGATTTCGGAATTGAACCAGTCTACTGAGTAATGAGTAATGATTAGTCATCATTACTCATTTAACCTGGTGAGAGAGGTTTCTTTGGATCATGTAGAATAGTGATTTCCAAATATGATATGTCACAAACATTTGTTAAGTATCACATTAGATGGTTAATAATAATGCTGTCTGAAGTTTGTGATTTTTGTTTTTGATAAATTGAAAGGGATTCAAGGTTAACTCTGTAGTAACACTACTTGCCCTCACATTTCCTTCTAATTTCTTGGGTAAGCTAAAAAGGGGATTGTTGGAGCCACCACCAAAGATTGCTCATATCAGCAGCCTCTCTTATTATGCATCAGACAGTAAATTGGGCACAACAGAGCCCTTATTGCCCCATCTCTTAGATGTCAGAGCTTTAAAAAAGCTGGAGGATCTAAAGACAAAAGAGCATAACAAAAGAGTCATGATTAAGATCTAGGTACAAAGCATGGCTCTGCCTCTTATTTGTGAGAGCTTGGGTGGGTTATTTAACCTGTTTAAACCAGTTTCCTCATCCATTTTTATGGATGGGTATTTGTGAGAATTATATAATATATGTAAAATAGGATTTAGCACAGTATGCAGCAAATAATAATTGTTAAATAGCATTATTTGTTCATACTAATAATAAAAGTCAACACCTCCAGATCAGAAAGTCTTGACCTTCCCGAGAGCTGGAGAGAACTCTGAGAAGTTCTGAGTTTACTTCCTAGCAACACAGATCTCTCAGGATGCCTAGGCAGTAGGGACTGCCTGAGTTTATGCTGCTAGCAACTGCTAAAGAAGGCCTTCAAGGAATTTTTATACTGTTATTTGGGGCTGTGAAGGCCACTAAGACTTTCTCTACTGATCTCTCTAGAGTTGAAAGTTTTGGGCTTCAGACACAAAAATATCAGAAAGGTTCCTTTACTTTTTGCTAACTAGATTTAATTGTTCTTCAGCTTCTCTGTGGTTCAAACCCTCCTGGATTGTAGGGGTCACTGTGAGAGTCTTTCTCCCCGTCTCCCACTCTCTGTCCCACTGCATTGCGTTTCTTGCCATCCCCCCAGAGTGCCATCATTTGAGCGGCTGGCTGTTATACAACTCCTTCAAATACAGACAGCTAGATTTTCTTCTCATGCTTTATGATCATAGTTGTTATTTATTCCTCCTTAAAATAAAGGAGGCTTTATCTTGCATACACATGGGGCTTTTGGGGTCACTTCCTGGGAGTCCTTCAGACTCTGGGGTTGGTATGAATAGAATGATAGCTATATCTTAATCTGCAAACCCTTGCAAAAGAGCTACAGCCAATTTGCTCATTGACCAAAAGTTTGCTGCTCCTCTGGTTCAGGTAGGGTGAGCTGAACAGATCACTTTGATTTGCAAAGTTGTAGTATTTTCAGATTCCATTGAGTATGTGGGAATTTATACATATTTAAATTTAAACAGTTTCTTATGAAAGCTGTAATTGGATTTTAGGGGTTTGATCATACAATGTTTTCATGTTCGAAATGGAGTCAGGTATGTAGAGTTCATTGCTTTGTGATCCAAAGTTACTGAACCTCTTCCCAAGCAAGAAAAATCTCCCTATCCCAGTTGTCAAAGGTTCCATTTTACCCAGACAAGACAAAACAGTGGAGGGAAACACATTGGCCCTAGGTAGAGAGTAAATGTAGTTAAGGGATTAGAGATCACTGAGGACTTGAGTTTTGAAGTGACTACATACAATGTTCACTTCCAACTCCACCCAAGGATCTAAGTGGAGAAGGAAGCTGCTCTACAACCCCTACAGCTGACCCAAACAACTGCATATGGCCAGGACTTACCACTTCTCTAATCAAAGTTTTGAGGCAAAACTTTTCTCCGTTGCTAAACAAAGACAGAATCAAAGGATTCTAGGCCTCTTTCCTGCTGGAGCAAAGCAGGGGTAGAGCCTTCAGGGAGACTAAAAGGTGGTGGTGCAGCCTCTTTAGACAAAGAGATGCACAGACCAAACCCAACCAACCACCCCCGCCCCCAGGCATTAGGGCCAAGTCTCTGCCTGCCTTTGCTGATTAAGGACAGCCATGATTCGTAGTAGATGAAACAGGTCTTTTGGCTGTCCTGGCTTAGACACAGGAATTTTTCATAGATCCTGCTAGTTAATTAGAGTTTTGCATTGGGGTTTGGGGACAAAGCCCACCTAGTAGTAAAGTCTTACTCTGCCTTGTTTTATTTTCATTGCATGTTTTTATCTAGCAGCCTCGCAGGAGGACTGAGTGGTTAAAGGCAGGATTTGGATATTACTGGACATCTTGGATCTTCTTGACCAGATACCATATTAATCACACTTCAACATCCCATATGTCTTAGTCTATTTTGTGTTGCTACAACAGAATATCACAGACTGGGTAATTTAAAAAGAAATTTATTTCTGAAAGTTCTGGAGGCTGGGAAGTCCAATATCAAGGTGCCAGCAACTGGCAAGGGCCTTCTTGCTGCATAATCCCATGGCAGAAGGCAAAAGGGTGAGAGAGAAAGGGAAAGGGGCCAACCTCATCCTTTTATCAGGAACCCACTAGCACAATAACTACCTTACTTCAACAATAATGGCATTAATCAATTCATGAGAACAGAGCCCTCACCACATAATCACCTCTTGAAGGTCCCACTTCTCAACACTGTTGCATTGAGGATTAAGTTTCCAACACATGAACTAGGGACACATTCAAACCACAGCACCCTACCATGATTAGGTTTAGAGAGGTCCTTGTCAGAAAGTCTCCATTCATGCTGTCTAAAATTCCACTTATTAGAAGTTCAAGATTGGCACAATGCAATCAAAAGAATAGAAGCTCACTCTTTTGAGTAACACATTATTCATTCACTGTCACCTTGCCCAAAGTTAGCTGTTTAATGATATAACAAGTTTAGCAGAGACTTCTAGGACTTTTATTTCATGGTTATGTTCTTTAAATGAGGCTAATATTAATAATATTCATATCAGAGTTATCTCCAGACCTGTCAGAAAGGGTTGAGTCTCTGCCACTCTTCAGAAATTTTCAAGGACCCCTCCTTCTCTCTGACCCAGCTTCAGCTGGCTGCCTTTCTCCCTGCAGGCCTGGGCCCAGAGGAGTGGCTGTTTTACAAGTAATATTTCTTTCTTTCTTTTTTCCATTTCATTTCAACACACACAGCTTTGGATCAGAAAGCATTTTCTTCCTCAGGCCTCCAGTGACCAAAGCTCCATGGTTCAGCTCATGCCATGGCTATTTAATTAAGAAAGTTCCTCTGTGAAATCTATATGCTTAGACCACATTATGCACTTTATACTTTAACAATGTTGATTCTTAGTATTAGTTTTTCCAGCCTGCAGAATAGAACCTGACCTTCAAGGAATGGTCAAGGATTCTCATTTTAACCATTTCACAGGTTACTTTATCAGGTCAGTTAAAATACTTATATATTTTTGCCCTCACTGAATAAGGAAAAACTTAATTGTGAACTTAATCTGAATTTAATCAATCAGATTATTTTCTTAACCCCTAGGGATATTTACTGAATAGACTATATTTTGAGAGATAAGTAGAAGAGCTAGAGATAATGTTACAAGGGGCAGAGTCAAGGCTTTGGACAACTACTTGGTCAAGGAAGGGTAGGTGTTTAAAGTGGAAGGTCTACTGGAAAAGGGATATGAAACCACAAAGACCATTTTAGAAGAGAGTGTCCCTTGGTTCAACTCAAAATGTTGGCTTCAAGTAAAATGAAACTTACCTAACACAGAAAGCCACTATGTATTACTAATGCCATAGCCACATACTACATTTTCTCAGAAAGCAGTTCTCAAAGCTTTTCATATTCAGGTACCTACTTGGAAATATGTCCGCAGTATAGCATCTTAAGGATCCGGAGTTGTTTGCAGCCTATCTGAAGGTCTTCAAGGCTTTGGTCAGTAAGCAGGACACAACCAGAGATATCCAAAATGTGCAGGTAACGGCATTTTGCTGATAATATCTCTATTGCTGAGTCAGTAATCTGAACATACAGCCAAAATAAGTACTGGTTATTCAAACAAACAACATCTCAGGCAAGAACAATGCCTTAGTCAGTCTGGGTCACTATAATAAAATAACATAGACTGTGTGGCTTAAACATCAAACATTTATTTCTCACAGTTCTGGAGGCTAGGAAGTCCAAGATCAAGGGCAAGATCAAGATCAAGATGCCTGCAGATCTGGTGTCTGGTGAGATTCTTCCTCCTTGTTTGCAGATGTCTGCCTCTGCCTTCTTGCTATATTCTCACATGGCAGAGAGAGAGAGAGACAGAGACAGCACAAGCGCTCGTCTCTTCCTCTTCTCATAAGGACATCACCTCATTGTAAGAGCTCTACCCTCAAGACCTCTTCTAAACCTGCTTACCTCCCAAAGGCCCCACTTCCTCATACTGTCACATTGGGAGTTAGGGTTTCAACATGGAAAGACACAATCATTGGAGGACACAATCATTCAGTTCATAACAAACAGAAATCAGGACACTTGCAGATTCTTTCACCCAGCTTTCACATGATGGGTTTATAATTCAAGTTGGTTGTTTAACTCTGTTTCCAAATAATGTCATAACAGTAAAATGTCTGCCTCAAGTGGCGCTGACAGAAATTGAGATCTTGCTGTTATTTTCATTTAAGAGTCCTCTGGTTTGGATGGGAAACTTCATCAAAATTTCTTTAGTAATGCCTGTCACTTCAATATGAGCAATTTATGAAATGTTATAGAGATGGAATTTGGCTTTAAAGTTAAAATCCCCTCTAAAGCATCATCAATTTGGAAACATATGTTTATGTTACAAAACTACAAAATATATATCCCCTGAAGTCAGCCTGCAGACAAGATCAGATTACTATGAGGAGTCTGGACATCTCTGATGGTTTGAATGCAAGAAAGAAGGAGTAACCTAGAAAGGGACAAGTAGGTAAGACAGATGTCTGGAAGCAGGGGATATGGAAGAGCAGAAGCCACAAAGACTACACGAATCCCAAGTTTTCCCAGATGTCCTGCAGAGGTAATTCAACTATACTTAAATTATTTCACTTACTCAGAGTCTAGCTTTTGAATTTATAGCTGAGCTGAGACTTGCTGCAGAATCAACTAGATTACTCTCCCCAATGGATTTTTTTTCCAACTGGATTTAATTTCTTATTTTAAATGTTTGAACATTCTAAAAAACATAAGCCATGAGGCTTGGCTCTTGTTTTTAACATAAAGTTAAGAGAATTATGCAGAAAAGCCTTTCAGTTTGAAATGTATACTTTTTAAGTTTGGAAAAACAGATGCTGTCATTGTCTAAGCATGCCCTGTTTCCAGAACATGCTCAGGACCAAGGTTCAACATTGTAACTTATTCTCACAAAAATGCCTTCAAACATTTCTGCCATACTATGTGGGTCTCTGAGGATCTGATGTCGTTGGAGGTGGGGGGCTTGGGTAGAAACAGTCCTCAGAATTGCAGAGGAAATGAACAATGAGGGGACAGAAAATTCCAGGGCAGGTAGAGCTCAGAGTAGTAGGTTTGGTTTGATACTGGGAGAGCTGAAAAGGAGCCCAACAATTCCTATAGATCAGAAGCTCAAGATATTCAATGACTAAGGTGATGTTGTTGGGATTTATGGATTGAGGGCTGGGAACTGGGCATGGGCTGGGCTGGGATGGAGATGGCTGGGCTGCATTCTTATTACCAGATAGAAGGTCATGGGCCCAGCGCCACTGAGCAGGGCTGTTATTCCCTTTCAGAGAATCAACTACCTTTAATTCTCTGAAAAAATATTTTGGTTTATTTTTTAAAAGAAGTTATCTTACATTTTAGAAATAATGTAAGCACATTACTTAAAAAAATCAGCAAAAATAGCAAAGGAAAACAAATTCATCACCTTAACTACTTTTAATATTCTGAAGGTTTTTTTTTTACTGGTTCTCCATCCCTAGTCCCCCCATTAACAGAATTGTACATATAGTAATTAAATTAATTTTGTACGCTGCCTTTTTTTTTTTTTTTTTTAAGAGACAGGGTTTCACCAGGTTGCATGGGCTGGCTGCAAACTCCTGGGATCAAGCAATCGTTTCGGCCTCCTCAGAAGCCTCCCAGGTACCTGGGACAATAGGCAGGCACCACGGTGCTCAGCTTGCTTTCTGGCATTTTTTTTTTTTTTTTTTACTAATGCATTCTGATACTACTTCACAGTCTTCATACTTATAATCTTTAATAGTTATAAAATGTTTAATAGATATAATTTACCATTCCTATGTTTTGGTCATTTCAGTTGTTTCCAAGTTTTTACTATTTAAACAACATTTTGATAACTCTGTTCATGAATGTAGTCTTCTCAAAATTTTGGATTGTTTCCTTTAGGATAGATTTCAGAAGGTGTACTTAATAGGGTAAGCTATGGTTTGAATGTTTGTCCCCTTCAAAATTCATGTTGGAACTTAATCCCCGATGTGACAGTATCAAGGGGTGGGGCTTTTAAGAGGTTATTGGGGCCAGGCGCAGTGGCTCACGCCTGTAATCCTAGCACTCTGGGAGTCCGAAGTGAGCGGATTGTTTGAGCTCAGGAGTTCAAGACTAGCCTGAGCAAAAGCAAGACCCTATTTCTACTAAAAATAGAAAGAAATTAGCTGGACAACTAAAAATATATAGAAAAAATTAGCTGGGCATGGTAGCTACTCGTGAGGCTGAGGCAGAAGGATTGCTTGAGCCCAGGAGGTTGCGGTGAGCTAGGCTAATGCCACGGCACTCTAGCCCGGGCAACAGAGTGAGACTCTGTCTCAAAAAAAAAGAGGTGATTGGGTCTTGAGGGTAGCCCTCATGAAGGGATTAATCCATTCATGGATTAATGGACTGAAGGGTTAATGGATTGCTGGGTTATCATTGGAGTGGGTCTGGTGGCTGTATAAGAAGAGGAAAAGGGACCTGAGCGACCTTATAAACATACTTAGCCCTCTCACCATGTGATGTCCTGCACCACCTCAGGACTCTGTAGAGTCCCCAACAGCAAGAAGGCCCTCACCAGATGCTGCCCCTCAACCTTGGACTACCCAGCCTCCAGAACTGTAAGAAATACATTTGTTTCTTATAAATCAGATATTCTGTTATAAGCAACAGAAAACAGACTAAGACAGGGTATGACTAGTTTTGTGGCTCTTGTTTATATTGTTTCACAGAAGGATCATACTCACCTATAATGACATCTGCAACATAAGAACTAGTTTCACTGAACTCTTGCCACCCACTGGACATTACAATTAAAAATTATATAATTTGGTGGGTAATAAATGATACTTCAAATAACATTTTAACCTGGATTTATTATGTTGAATCTTTTTCCACATTGCTTACTACTAGTGTTTTCTCTGCCACTATCTAGTTGTGTGATGATAGGCAAGTTGCTTCAATTTTCTGAACCTCAGTTTACCTCTGAACCTCAGTTTGTAAAATAGTTACCCAAGATTGCCATAGGGTTAAATAAGATAATGTATGTGACCAGTGACTAGTATATAGTAAGCACTCAACAAATAATAGCTGTGATTATGATTATTCATCTCCTTTACCATTAATCTACGGGATCTGCTTTTTCTTTTTGAAGTAGGAGCTCTTTATACAAAAGAGAGGTGGACTATTGTCTCTTTCATGTTTGCTGAATTGTACTGTTGTTTTTTCCCCAGTTCATGTTTTGATTGTTTGGGAAGTCAAGTAATTTCACTAGCACCTCTAGTGGTGATCCCAAGAAAAAGAAAACTTCCTTAAAGACAGGCAGCAGGAAAAAGATCTGAATAGGCCACAAAATAAACTATTGGATTAATAACAGTCTCATCATATATTAATTAATGAAAATCTAATGAAGTAAGAAATGACTTGCTTTGAAGGTGAGGCCAAAAAAGAGTGCCCAAATTTTTGTTCTAGCTTTTTGATAAGCCTCTGAATTTTGAGAGGGCTTTCAAATATAATAAAAATATTTGGGATATATTTGCAAGAGAAGGAAAGGTTCTTGGGAAATTATCTTCTTGAATATTATGCTATATTTAGCTATTTCCTATTAACTCTTCTTTTTTTTGTGAGAATATGGTTATGGTGGATTTAAAATGGCCACAAATACTTTGCAGGTACTCCCAGCAAGAAGTAGAGTCTGTTTCCTCACTCTTTCAATCTAGGCTAGCTTTATGACTTGTCTTATGATCAAAAGAATGGGGCAGAAGTCATATTCTTCTTCTGAGTCAGGCCTCAAGAGGCCTTGCAGCTTCCACCTGTGCCCTCTTGGAATGTGTTGCAGCCCTGTGAAAAAGTTCAGCTAACCTGTTGGAGGATGAGATGACATAAAGCAGGAGGAAGGTATCCCAGCTGAGGTCCCCTGGGCCAACCAGCTCTACATGGAGCCAAGAGATAACTGCAGCTACGTGGGCAACCCTGGATACAACCACCATCAGAACCACCCAACCAACACCAGCCCAAATTGCTGGCTCACAGAATCATGAGCAAATAAAATGGTAGTTGTTTCAAGCCACTGAGTTTTGGAGTGACTGGTTACACAGCAATAGATAAGCGACACATTAGCCAACACCATGCGCCAAGAATCTCACCTTTTGTAATACATGGTAAAATATGATATATTGATCATTTCTTTTCTTTATGACCATTTTGAAACCTCTAATTGATTTTCCTTATGGCCACTTTGAAACCTCTAAGCTGAAATAATTTCCAAACATGTTAGCCAGCTGCACTAAGAAAATAAAGGTTTAAAAGTGTAGGATTGTCATGGGAAATCCCAGAATCAACAAATAGCCTACTCCTCTCCCTTTATACTGCAAGTCTGTGGAACTGGAATTTAAGTTACTTCACGAAACATTGAGTCATTTGCCCCATGTCCTATATCATTCCACTCCTAATTTCCCCATCTGTAAAATGACAGTAATTAAAACCAGACAGCAGTATTGTTAACTCTCCTCTCCCAGTGTTATCGAGGCTTTATAGACATTTATGATAATAAACTTTTTGGGTAAAATGTTTTACCATATTAGTTTGAAAGAAATTCTGTGCATGCCCTTGGACTTTCTCCCATCCCCTTCTCAATCCACAAGGTTGTGTAGCTTTACCTGAGCCCAGGACCTCAGGACAGTTCTTTGGGTGGCCTTGGACCACCTACTTCTCTCCCTTTTATATTTTATATATATACATATATATATATATACACACATATATATATATATATAAAATAGCTTGTCATTCTCAAGTATAACTGTAGAATGTTCTGGGAATACAACATCCTGAGATGGGAGTTGGGGCTGGGCACTGGCTGAAACAGCTAGCTGGGCTGTTCCAGTGCCCCCTAGAAACAGAATGTTCTTCAGTGCTTTAGCCCAGAGAGTATTATGGACCCCAGGCTATAAAACCCAAGGTGGGCTACTTTCCAGAGTCTCTCAGCTGCAGTGCAAGTGGAGCATGCACAGTTGGGACTTCATCCACCTTGGGCAGCTTTCCTGAACCTTGGGGAACTGGCTCTCCATGAATCCTAGGCTTTGCTGTGCCTTGCTACCTCTCCATAAGTAATATATTGCTTCATGTAACTTACTGCATATGAGCGTGTTCTGTTCTCCCCAGACTCAGACAAGTTGGTAACCAGTGTGCAGTGAGCCTGCTTCACATCACCTATACCTTCAAAACAGATAGAAATGCAGTTCTATAGCCCTGGCCTATTTTAGCTTACTTAACTCTCTCAAGGGTGCATTGCAGAAATAATTTTGTCATTATTGTTCATGGATTCACTTTAATTTTTTTCATTTCCCACCCCTCTTTTCTTTCTTTTTAATCATTACTAACTCTTCTCACATCACTATCATGAGGTCAAAGATGACAGTGTTAACAGGGCCTTCTGCACTGCAGAGCGCTTTCAGCTAGGCCCATAGCAACCAGCTTTTTTCCTGATTTGGAGCTACATTTGCCTTCCTTGTCATTTTAGTGCTGGCTACAATAAGGTCACAGTACTACTGACTGACCTTGGAGGTGAGGTGGCTGCAGGGAAGAGCTGGCCTTCTAGGTATGGATAAGGTGACCATTCAAAATTCACTGTGGGCTTTTGGGAAACCTGACATGGAATTATGAGCCAGACACTAATGTGTTTTAAGGCTTGTCAACAGCAATGTAAGTACAGCAACTTGGATGGAACTGGAGACCATTATCCTAAGTGAAGTATCTCAGGAATGGAAAAAGAAACACCACACGTACTCCCTAATAATTGGGAGCTAGACAATAGGTACACAAGGGCACGAAGAGATGTAAAGGACACTGGAAATCAAGAACGGGGGAGAGTGGGAGGAGGTGAGGGGTAAAAACTTACCTATTGGGTACAGTGAACACTGTTCTGGTGATGGGCACACTAAAAGCCCTGACTTAAGCCTTATACAAGGTATCCATGTAACAAAAACATTTGTACCCCTTTAATATTTTAAAATATAATAATAATATAAAAAAGAAAGGAAACATCTGTCTTTTTATCATTTAAAAAAAGCAATGTAAGTGGAATATATTAGACTGGACCACAGCCTTATGACTTCTGAGTGAGGTGAGGAATATTCAGATTGGCCCAAATAATGGTCACCACATGTTCCACATCAGGATACTCATCTGACCCACAGTCTGATTAGAACAATTCAGATGGTAACACTAAACCCTTCTATTCCTTTACCTTGGGCTTCTGAAATAATCTACTCCCCTCCCTTTTTCTCTCCCTAAACCTTTGATGCAGAGCTATGTATCATGACATATGCTTTGTTAACATCTCCCTCAGGCTGCAAGACAGTATCCACTGCACAGTTTATAGAAGGAATTCCCTTGGCTTCTTCTTACCAAAAAACAAAACCAAAGCAAAACAAAACAAAACAAAAGCCTCTGCCCTATTTTCTGTTCTCACTGGAGCCTCTCCCTTTCTCATTTTCCTACTTTCTTCCTTCGTTAGAGCCACTAAAAAGCCTAGTCTCCATCTGTGCCTGCTTTACAGCCGCGGCAGCTCCCAGAGAGCCATGTGCTGCCCATGTGCCCGTGTGCTGTGCAGTCAGGAACCCCCATGAGCTCTCACTGCTCAAGCTTCAGAGTCAGCTGGTCAGTGCTGGTAGCGTGTTGGGTTCCTTGTCCCAGCTCACTTCTAGAAGCAGGTGATGCAGACCAGAAAGACATCTGGTTTCCCTAGTTTTAAACTAGTATATTATTAAACAAAACTAATTTTGCTGTGAACTTGGCTGGCTTAATTTTGTCATGGTTTACCGCATCTTGTCCCCTACTGCCTCCTCTTCTTTATTGCAGCACATTTAGCTGTGGAAGATTTAATCCACTCACCACACAAACTAAATAATACAAAAGCTGAATTTCTAGATTAACTAGAATGTAGGGCATCTTGAGAGTTGGGGTGATGCTGCAGCAAATAAAAGCTTATTGGTATGCACAATAGAAGAGAACAAGGTTGTTAATAACCTCGCAATTTCTGAGGATTTTTAAAAGGACTTTTTAGCTTTCTTCCTTCTTCATATTTTGCTAACTCCAAATTTTTCCTGTTAATTTGTTTTGATCATTATCTTCCACTTTAGAGACTTTCCTATTATGTCTGGTAATCCTCAACTGCCTGTTTACAATTAATAGTGAAGGACTAAAAACTGATTGGAAGGTCTGAGTACATAGTGTGGGGCTTCTCTACCACAAGCTTCAACGAAGGATGGTCTAGGTGGGTTATTTGTTGGGAAACCTCTCATTGTCAGTAATTTCAGGTCTTTTATCTTGGGTTAGTCAGGGTGCCCAGAGAAGAGGTTACCAATCTCTTCCCCGGAGGAAAAGATCTGGCCTCCAAGTTCTGAATACTGAGTTGGAAAAAGTGCTTGGGTGTCTCTGCTTTCAGCATTCAGTCCCTTAATTGGCCCAGCAACCCTCTGTTTTACTGTCTCTAGAGCAGTGGGTCTCTATCAGGAGTGATTCTGCCTCCCAGGGAACATTTGGCAATGTCTGGAGACATTTTTAATTGGAGGTGCAGAGGGGTAGGTGCTCCTCATATCTAGTGAGAAGAAGGCAGGGATGCTGTTGACCATCCCACAGTCCACAGGACAACCCCCCACTACAATGCATCATCTTGTCCAAAATATCAATACTGTCAGGGTTGAGAAACCTGGATTTAGGAAATAAATCTCCAGGCTTCTGTTTAGGATGGGGAGGGGCAGTTGCTCAGAGGTGTGGAGTACAGGAAGGGATTTAGTGATCTATCTACTTCTCAAGAATCTTTAATTCAGTCTTCCTTATTTTAGCACCCCTCTCAACTCTGTTCTAGAGCTATATGGTACTGCCAAGTTTGAACACTGTGGTGTAAATCAGATTTTTTTCCCCAGCTTTCTCTATTATTGGCTTAGGATTCAAAGCTGTCTCTGATCTGCTAAATCAGTCCATCTATTTTCAAGCTTCCAAAATTTTGTTGCTCTTGTCTCCTCTCCTGTTTTCCTTATCCACACGGGCCCTCACTCTTCATCTGCAGTTTTGGTAGGGTTTCAAGTGGAACAAAATTATATGTATATATTCAATCTGCTGTATTAATCCAGAACCCAAGATCTCTATTTCTTGACATGGAGATATGCCCGTGGTATATTAAGAGAAAAGAAGCTAGGTTACAATATATTTCAGAGAGTATGATTCTATTCTTTAAAAAACAAGGCAAAACATAAGCCTCTTATAACTATTTACAATCTCTTTGGGCATAGAAAAAATTCTAGAAGAATAAGTATAAAGTGCCAACAATGGTTATATCTAGGCAGTGGTAGGGCAGCAGATCTTTACTTTCTCCTTTAAGCTTGTATATGTAGTCCAGGTTTTTCCCAATGAATACATATTTCATTTGTACACAGATGTCTAGAAAAATTATCAAACACTTGAAAATAAGACAGAAGATGACTATATGTCATTGTAATGTCAAACTGGAACATTGTTTAACAGGCCCACGTAAGGAATTCTATAGGAAATCATGCCATCGTTTGACATACTATTTACTGTTGATTACAGCAGCAACTCAGTGAAGTTACATGTTATAATAACTTGTTATATTTTTGTCCAGGAGAGACATTATTAATATTTCTGGTAGTTAGTTTACCCCACAGTTATGGTTTTATTGCCTTGTAGGACATTAACCAATTTTAGATCTAACTTAACAATCATAATCCAACATTCTGTCATCAGTTCCTATAAATACGAAGTTCATCAGATGCATTACACACTGGCTTTATCATTTTTTTGGTTTTCTCATTAATGAATTAAATAAATCTTTAACACATGAGAATTCTGTTCTTAGCTTTTGGAAAATTCTACTTTGACACAAATGAATTCATAGAACTATTTCCAATTTCGAGATAGAAAAAAAATCAAATGAATACTTCAAACACTGCAAAGAAAACAAGTTCTGTGATGAGTCCAGCCCCTGGAGTGCTGTCCTGCCTGGGTTTCTTGGCAGTGCTTAAATTTGACATGTCTGAGCTCTGACTCCTGCACATACCTTTGGACAGCCAGCAACACTGAGAGACGTGAGTTTAATGCAGTAAATGGCCAATGTTTTAATAATATCATCTGACAGCTGGGAGCAATAAGAGACATCCAAGAGTTCCAAGATCTGTGAGCTTCTGCAGAATGCCTGCAAGAAATTCCAAGGTCAAAGGTTTTTTCTTTTCTTTTCCTTTATCTTTACTCAGATGTTGTGTACATCTAGAGCCATCTTACTGATAGTAGTTTACTTGATATAGTAATACATTTTAGTCCCTGAAATACAGATTTTACATATTGATACCAGAAAAAGGGAAAACATATTACATCTAAAATCTCTTTACAGCAAAAGATAATTACACACCAGATTAATAGCTGAGTAATATTTAAATTCCTGCTAACAAAATTTAATTTTCTAGAAGTTAGCACTAAGGAAATATTACTTATATAGTCAGTAATGATTAGAGTTATATTCAGCCAAATGAGTGGATGAAAAGAAATCTAGAGGTAAGACTAGATGACAAACACTCCAGGGTTTGACAGTGGAATGTAATGGAAAGAGCACATTGTTTGGATTCAGATAGACCTGAGTTTTAATTTCATTTCTATCACTTATTACCTCTGAAATCTTAGCAAGTCACTTAACTTTTCTGAGCCTCAGTTTCCTCTTATTTAAATTAAGGAATATTATACCTACTCTCTAGCATTGTTTTAAAATGCCAAAATGTTCATCTGAAATTTCTAGGGCTAGAAAAAGACCTGGAAATCATTAGAAATTCTTCCCTTTATATCAGCATTTCTTAACTTTCATTCCTACTTTTCATTAAAAAAAGAACTGAGTGATAAGAATCCATGAGGAAATAACAGTTAAAAGTTTATAACTCAGCAGTTACACAAGAACCAAATGATTCACAAAAGTAAACCTAACAGTAATTGTAAAAATATATTAATAAAGCAAGAGGAGTAGAAGTTGGAAAGCATGACCAATCCAAGATAACACTTATAAAAAAAAGTCCCTCCCTCAAATTTTAAGAATTACAACTATTTACATGTGTTCAGGCACTCTAAAGATTTTGCCTCATTGTGAAGCAGCTCAAGTTCTTAGAGTACTAAATTAGAGACCTCAGTAAATGATAGTTTACTGTTCATTTTAGTTATAAATACTAGATTTTAGTAACCTTAGTGGATTAGGGTTGTTAGTGAGACATCCCTTATTTATACATAAAAATGGATGTCCATTGGACTACATGTCATTTTACTCTCAGGACTGAGGAAAGGACCTGGGCTATTGGATCAGTTCATGGCCATCTGGATGACTTTAGAGGTAAAATCACCAGTGGGCTTCTCTCCCACTGCTTATGCCAATTTTCTCTTGTCTTAGCCCCAAAAAAGACTAGAAAGAACTAGTTAGCCAGCTATTTTCTTTAGCAAGTTAATAGAACAGGGAAAATTTACAGGAGTAACAGTACAGCGTAGCAGTTGAGACTAGAACTGTAGCAACACACAGAATAGGTTCAGAAGCATGGCTCTGCCACTGTCTGGGTTACTGAACCTCTCCAAGCCTCCTTGGGTAATCATATGGGATAATAATACCCATATCAAATGGTGGTTGTGTGAACTACATGAAATTATACACATATATATAGATAGATATATACATACATACATACACACATACACACAGACTTGATATAGCTCCTAGGAAAAATAGATACTCTAGTTATCTATAAAGTTTTAAATACAGTGTTGAGAGGAAGTATGCACATTGGTTAGTGCTTGGCACATAGTAAGCGCTCAATAAAAATTAACTAGTGTTTACTTTGGCAGCACTAAAATTGGAATAACACAGAGATTAGCTTGGCCCCTGCTCAAGGATGACACAAATTTGTGAAGCATTCCTTTTTTTTCAGTTAGGAGGAAAAAGTTCAAAAGATCTATTGTACAACATGGTTACTATAGTTAACCAATGTATTGTATACTTGAAAATTGTTAAAAGAGTAGATTTTAAATGTTTTCAGTGCAAAAAAATAATAAGTATGTAATAGATATGTTAATTAGCTTGATTTAACCATTCCATAATACATACATGTATCAAACATCATGTTGTACTCCATAAATATATATAATTTTTACTTGTCAATTTTTTTTTTTTTTTTTTTTTTTTTGAGACAGAGTCTCACTCTGCTGCCCGGGCTAGAGTGAGTGCCGTGGCATCAGCCTAGCTCGCAGCAACCTCAAACTCCTGGGCTCAAGTGATCCTTCTGCCTCAGCCTCCCGAGTAGCTGGGACTACAGGCATGTGCCACCATGCCCGGCTCATTTTTTCTATATATTTTTTTAGTTGGCCAATTAATTTCTTTCTATTTTTAGGTAGAGACAGGGTCTCGCTCTTGCTCAGGCTGGTTTCGAACTCCTGACCTTGAGCGATCCACCCGCCTCGGCCTCCCAGAGTGCTAGGATTACAGGCGTGAGCCACCGTGCCCACTTTACTTGTCAATTTTTAAAAATTCTAAAGCCATTAAAAAGAATAAGATAAATGTTAACTATATTAGGATTTATATATGACATCAATGATATAAAGATGCATATTTGCATTGTACTTTGAAAGAGACTAAAACATAGTTACTTAATCCCAAATCATCTTTTCCTGACCATAACAGCCAACAGTGGCTCCTCCTTTGATTTCATGCAGAACTTGTCTTTTTCAACTGATTCAGCACTTACAGTGTTTGACTCATTCCTGTATTGTGCCTAACTTTGCATGGAAATGTGTCTTGTCTAGCAACCAAGTGATGGCAAAAATTGGAGGGAGCAGCTTGTCAAGAGACAGCTTGGAGACTGGAGGTGATCAAGCAGAGGGGACATGCCCAGGGCAGTGCAGAAGCGAATTTCCCTTTGAATGATTGGCATTGGAGGTCTCAGCTTGCAGATTCAGCACACTTTTAATAATAAGGCAATAAGTCTCTCTTGAATTGTCTGGAATTGTGCTAGCTTTTACATCCCTTTCCCAAGCATCATATTTAGAACATAGTAAGCGCTCAATAAATACTAGTCTTCAAAAAAATTAAGTCAGTTTTAATAATGAATTCTTATGTTGCAAGGAGTAGGATAACATTGTTTTCTACTTAGAGAATGGATAGAGTTCGAGGAACCAGAAAAAATTTAAAACAAGAAGGAATATTTAAACCATAAGAATAACTTATTGAAAGATGAAACAAGCTTTAAAGGGAGATTGAAGGCTCTTAATGTTTGAAAACCCTCTCTGGTAGCATCTGCCAATGTCTTGGAGGGCTTGAATCAGTTTTCTGCTTTATGTCTTTTTATTTTCTGTGAAGCCAAACTTTCTCAGAGGGTTTAAATTTAAAAATAACTTTAAAAATGATTACAAGGTCTCAGATACATTCATTGTAGCAATCTCATCCATGGAAAATCTGAGACACAAAGTTTGGTCCAAGCTTTATGCTAAATCAGTGGCAGATCTAAGAACTAAAGTCAGAACTTTTCCTCTCTTACAATTATATTTTCCTTAAGAGACATACAAGTCATATTAAGTCTGTAGGCATGTTTCAACATAATCACTCATGAATTCCATTTCCTCCCCTAGAGATAAGATTATTATATGCACTTCTGGGTCCAGTGCTGTAGAATCACACATATATCAATGCTATTGATTTTCTTTTCCTGGAAAGTGCTACACTAAGCTCCTTCCAAGTCAAAATCTTTTACAGTAAAGATGAAGAGAAAATGCAAAAATTATAGTTTGGCTTCTCTCCCATGTATTAGCCAATTTTGCTGTGGGTTAACAATCTGGAAGAAAACTTACATATTTCTTAGTGAGTTAAATCATTTTTTCTCTTGTGTCTTCTGAGCTGAGTCACAGTGCAGCGGCTTAATGACTACATTCCTAAATCGGGTATGTATAGGAGACTGAATTTCATTTACATTTATTGACTGTCATAATAATATGCTTTTGCCAAAATCCTGATTTAAACCACCTTGACAGGTGGCAGCTTCTAGCCTGAAAAAAGCTCACTTCATGGTGCATACTCATTGCACCATCTCTTGACTGTCTGCCTCATCAGAACCCAATTAACTCTTTTGCAAAGTTGGAGTTTTTTCCCCTTGTTTGCTGATAATTCTAGAAAAATCTTGTGCCATCAAGAATCATTTTTTATGATGAAGACCATTTTTGGCTGCCTCAAAGGCTAAAACTCAACTTCCACAATTTTAAGTTATAAACTAAATACAAAACTCCAGTTTCTTGGGCCGCATTTATTCCATGAGATGTAGAGCTACACTCCACCAAAGATGGCCTTGTTCCCACTATGCACCAGAGCAGGCAGGAGTGGGCATGGCCTGGACACTAAAACTGAACTCTGTAGAGCCTGGGGCTGGGCCCTCCTGCTGAGATGCTGCTCCTGCATTCCCATCCCCCTGCATTCCCACCTCCTGCATTCCCACC
>CAUYRT010102127.1:0-16807 GCA_963574885.1 Lepilemur ruficaudatus
GCTGTGAATCTAAGACTACCATAAACAGTAAATTCTGTCCAGTGCTGTGGTGTTTGCCTGTGGTCCCAGCTACTCCAGAGGCTGAGGCAGGAGGATCACTTGAGCCCAGGAGTTTGAGGTTGCTGTGAGCTAGGCTGACACAATGACACTCTAGCCCGGGCGACAGAGTGAGACTCTGTCTCAAAGAAAAAAGAAAAAACAGCGTCAGCCTACATGCCCATCAATGAACGAATAAAGAAAATGTTGTGTACGTACACACAATTCGCCCGTAAGAAATGATGAAATCCTGTCATGTGCAGCAACATGGATGGACCTGGGGGTCACTATATCAAGTGAAATAAACCAGACACAGAAAGATGAATACCACATGTCCTCACTCATATTTGAGGGCTAAAAAAGTGGATCTCGTGGTGGTAGAGAGTCGACTGGTGGTTACCAGAGCCTGGAAGGGGAGCAGAGAGGGGAGATGAAGAGAGGTTGATGGGTACAAAAATGTAGTTAGCTAGAAGGAATACGGCCTGGTGTCCGACAGCACAGTAGGCAACTATAGGTAGCTGTAATTTGTTGCATAGTTCAGAATAGCTGGAGAAAAGCAATTGATATGTTCCCAGTATAAAGAAGTCATAAATGTCTGGGGTAATGGAAGTTTCCAGGTGCCCTGGTTTGATCACTACACCTTGGATGAATGTATCAAAATGTCACATCTACCCCCAAAACATGTACAACTATTATGTATTAATGTTGATATCAATAATAAAAAAATAACGCATTAGGTTCCAAACATAACACCAAGTCCTGTACGTGAACTGTCTGATTTAACCTCACAAAAACACTTCACGGAAAAGGAAACTGAGGCTCGGAGGGATGAAACAACAGTGCCCGGAGGCACACAGCAGGGACTTCGCAGAGCAAAGGCACAAGCATTTGGATTTCAAGTTAAACACGTGCTTCCCAGAGCACTTGCCGATCTTTTTAAAAATAGCTTAAACAGCTCCCAGGTAAATGTATTTACCCTGTTTATTTGCTTAGCAGATCCCTTTTTCATGGAGAGCACATGGGTAAACACCAGCCCTATCATTTCAGGGTCATCACAAATTCTAAAACGGATAGGGTTCAAATTTGGGTTTCGGTGACTCACAGAAAAACCACCCAGGTTCTACAGTGCCACTCACCTAAGAGGCATGAATCAGGCTGATCAGAAAACAAATTCAAGATCAGTACAACATACAGGAGGAGAGAGAGGCTGACAACCTTGCTCCCACCTGGAGAAATCAAACAATGTCATCTTTGTGTTTTCAGGAAAAGACAGACACAGACACACACAGCCTGGGCAAGCAAAACGTTGATCTAGCCATTCCGTGGATGTTTCGGTTTCCAGACGGTCTCCTAGAAGCACACTAACTGGGAAAAGTAAGAAATGTGGGTTGCTGCTCTCTGCCTCTAAACGGGCATTATTCCCGACGGGGCATGTTCAGCTAGCAATAGCTCAGACAGCTAGACTACCCCTAGTTAGGAAGCACGGTCCTCTACTGGGCAACGCTTACCTACAAACCTGTAAAATGACCGCAGGACACCTGGGGTGGGGGCCAGAAATTAGCAACATGTTCGCTTCTCTGGCTCAAAGCTAGACAGGCTTTGAAAGCTCCTCTCAAAAGACATGGCTTCCCCCATCTCTTACCCATGCTCTCCAAGCAACAAATAAGACGTCCCAAAGCAAAGCAGACTCCCCGACGCCTGTGCTGTGTTGGATTTGGGGGAACAAGACACACACATCTTTGACTTTGTGCTCCTTCATGCTCAACCGAGCTCAAAGCATTCAAATCTCCCACACCCCTGAATCGCTGGTGTTCCTTTCCAGCTGCTATGCGTCGTCAGCAACGAGCCACAGAAAAATCACCTGCTGCTAACAACGCTGCAGGTGTATTCATTTATTTCATTCCAGGCCCATGTGATATATTTTTTTCCTTAAACAAATTTCTCTATCGTTTCCCTCTCTGGCTCTGGGATCCCGTTACTCTCTCTAGAAGAGGTAAGAAGCAGGAAAACAGAGCCCAAGCGAGCTAACCCACCGTCTTCAGGCCCTGTGGGACTTTACAGTTTGTGTCTGAGTTCAGACGTTCCCTCGCACGTAAGCGTTGGTGGCACATGGCCTTACAAGTTAAGTTGCTTTTAACTGTTGCAAGCATAGTCATCTCGCAATAAATTAATCCTTTTTAATGGATTTTTAAATGTCCCTTCAATAAGATTATTTCCAGCGTGCTATTCTGAGACCACCATACGGGCCAAAATATTTAAAGCATCCAAGCAACACCGAGCAAAACACAAAACCTCATTTTTCCTCCTGCTCCATTTCTACCCCTCCTGCTTCATTTGACAAATGATTTTATTTTCCTTATATGGAACAAAAGATTCTCATTTCCTTGTAGAGCACGGACGTACAGATGAGCTATTCACCTGCGGCTTCTTACACCCCAAATTGTAGCTTCGTTTAGCTAAGTCTAAGCACACGGCTCGAAAGAAGAGAAAGGAACTTTCTTCTCAAGGGTAAGGAGGACCTTTCAAAGACTGCTGCCTGCTCTGCCTCAGAGACTCATGGCTCACAGGCTCATTTAAGGAGCTGAAATTCTTCACTCCCGCCAGGGAGACAACCCTTTCTTCCCACGGCAAGGGATGCAGAGCGCACTCATCTGTCAGGTGTCTCGCAACGCTGGCCTTGCCCACGACCTTGGGACTTAAACTTGCAACCAAGGAGATGAGAAGCAGCAGAAAATTAATACCTCGTTTAACCTGCTCCTGTCCCTTCTTCTTAAAAGCTGAGATGATGATGGGCCCCTCGAGGTGGCTGGAGAAAAATAATGCGGGGTACGGAGTGGGCCAATAGCATTCCCGACGATGGAGGCTTTTGGCATCCAGGAATGGCCACACAGGAGCCAAAGGAGTATTTTCACAGTGCTTTGAAAGAGGTCACCTTCACGGGGGGACCACACCTCTCCTCGGCCGCACCACGGCTCCGCAAGACTGACACGAAGGCGCATCACCACTCGGGTCCAGCTGCGCCCTGGCAAGAGCTGGGGTCAAACTTCCAGCTTTGCTTCTTCTGAAGCAGCAGCTCTCCTCGCTGGCCGCGGGTCTGAATAGTCACCGGCTCAGCTGCGAAACAGCCCAGGTGCCTGGGCTGCACCTTGTGAGATCCGGGTGAAACACAGCTCTGCAGGAGCTCGTGTTTTGTATTTTTTGTAGCATGAAAGATCCCCCCAAAGAGAGAATGAAGTAAATGCTATTGCAAGATGTCCCTTTTCCATCACTACAAAAAACACAGGCTCAGGCCGGGCGAGGTGGCTCCCGCCCGTCATCCTAGCACTCTGGGATGCCGAGGCAGGAGGATTGCTCAAGGTCAGGAGTTCAAAACCAGCCTGAGCAAGAGGGAGATCCTGTCTCTACTAATAATAGAAAGAAATTAATTGGCCAACTAAAAATATATAGAAAAAATTAGCCAGGCATGGTGGCGCATGCCTGTAGTCCCAGCTACTTGGGAGGCTGAGGCAGGAGGATCTCTTCAGCCCAGGAGTTTGAGGTTGCTGTGAGCCAGGCTGACGCCACGGCACTCTAGCCCGGGCAACAGAGTGAGACTCTGTCTCAAAAAATAAAATAAAATAAAATAAAAATAATTTATTACAGGGGGATCTGGCCACACATGGTTATTGAGCACTTGAAATATGCCTAGGGCCAAATATTGAAATGATAATACTTTTAATATATTGGGTTAATAAAACATATTAGCAAAATTAATTTCAGCTGTTTCTTTTTTACCTTTTTGACCTGGCTATGGAACATTCGAAATGATTCTTGCACAGCTCTATTTAGCTATCCTAAGCCTTGGCTACCCCCTGGTGTCAGAACTCGCACAATGCAGGCAAACCACTTTTCCAGACCATGAGTGTCCGTCCCCGTAACTCATTTCAGCCTACGAAGCACCAACAGCACCCTGTACACGCAGCTCCAGCATCTTCACCAACAATACATCACATTCAAGCCTCACAAAGGAAGTCCCATGGTAGAATTTATGCTACCCACTCAACTGCTATTTTTTTTAAAGAAATAGAGGTTTCTGATAGAAAATTAAGGCTGGAACAGTCAATCCAGACTGTCTGCAGGCCCTGACAGCAGGCGGAAACTCGAGCCCAAACGTGGACACGATGCCCACTCTTCAAAGAATTTACCCAAAGTCGAAAATAACACGAGCCTTCAAAACACACAATCGTGGCATGCACGTTTTACACTGTCATTGATAACAGAGAAAACGGAAAGCCTAACCTTCCATGACTTTAAACAGCACAGAACCTCTAGGAAATGGAAAACATTCAAAAGGAAAAGCCAGGTCTCCCTAAAGACGACCAGCACTTGCTGAGCCTGGAACCAGCAGGCAAACGCCGTTCTCCGCATTTTCCAGCCATCGACAAACCGAATCCTCATCACGACCCCGTGAGGGTCATTGCTATCATCCCCACTCTATGTAAGAAGAGACTGAGTCCCAAAGCGGTTTTGTAACTCACCCACGTAAGAAAGGAGGACCGAAGCAGAGCTGCTCAGCGCACTGAGAGATAAAATCATCCTTTCTCTCTGACCCAAGCACCTCCCGTTTCCTGCCCAGCATCCCTGGAACTGCAGCTGGCCAACATGTTTACCTGCAAGCAGGGTGAAATCCTAGGCCCTTTCTTTTTCTTTTTCTTTTTTTTTTTTCAGACAGAGTCTTACTCTGTTGCCCGGGCTGGAGTGCCGTGGCATCAGCCTCGCTCACAGCAACCTCAGACTCCTAGGCTCCAGCGATCCTCCTGCCTCAGCCTCACGAGTAGCTGGGACTACAGGCCTGCGCCACCATGCCCAGCTAATTTTTTCTATATTTTTTGTTGGCCAATTAATTTCCTTCTATTTTTAGTAGAGATGGAGTCTCGCTCTTGTTTAGGCTGGTCTCGAACTCCTGACCTTGAGCGATCCTCCCGCCTTGGCCTCCCAGAGTGCTAGGATTACAGGCATGAGCCACCACGCCCGGCCAGCAGGTTTGTTTCTTTTAAAAGGAAGCCAGGGTCTACTCTGTTATTTCTTCAACTAGCAATTTGTCCTTTTGTTCCTTATTTATTTATTTGTTTTGCCTGTAGGTGTTAATAGCATCATTTACCCACAAGAGGGCAGCAAATGCAGCGCGGTGGAAAGATGGGGCCAAAAGGCAGTTTCAGAAACTGTGGAATTAATGGTTCAGGAATCTTTTTGGAAGTTTCATCTGACGTAGACATGATGTGATTGGGCCACAAAGCACCTACATTCTTAAGATTTATCCTTGGGAATATTCGGACACTTTAAAAATTTAAATTTTCCCCTTTAACCATAGAATCACAGCTACTTAAAAAAATTAATTAATCAGAGACAGGGTCTCTTCTCTCTCTGTCACCAGACTGGAGCACAGTGACTCGATCCTAGTTCACTGCAGCCTCAAACTCCTGGGCTCAAGCGACCCTCCTGCTTCAGCCTCCCAAGTCGCTGGGACTACCGACCTGCCACCACACGCAGCTAATATTTAATATTTTTAATTTTTTTTTTGTTGTTGAGATGGGGTCTGATTCTGTTGCCCAGGCTGCTCTGAAACTCCTGGCCTTGAGTGATCCTCCCACCTCGGCCTCCCAGAGTGCTGGGATGACAGGCGTGAGCCACCGCACCCAGCCTGTGGTGTTTCAATTACACCAAGTACTGAGGTGCCCTGGTGACTATTTACTATCTGTTTGGGTGGAAAGGCCCCGAAAAACTGGGGCGCACATGGAAACGAGGCAGCAGAGCAAACCACGTGTGGGGGGGGTGGGGTCAAACACGATCCTCGTTCTGCCACATCCTGGCGGTGACCTTACACGTCATGCCACTTAACCTCTCAGAGCCCGTCCCATCATCTGCAAAAATGGAATGACATCTGTGCCTACCTCGTGTGGGGTTCTTGGTGTGACTAAACAAGAAAAAGTAGGCGAAGGGATTAGCACATAATAAACATTCAGTCAATGGAGCTATTTTGTATTTGGAGGCATCCAGACAGAGGAGTCTGGAAAGGTTCACAATCAAGGAAGGGCTGAACTCGGTCGTTCATGCCTGTAATCCCAGCACTCTGGGAGGCCGAGGCGGGAGGATCGTTTGAGCTCAGGAGTTTGAGACCAGCCTGAGCAAGAGTGAGACCCCGTCTCTACTAAAAAAAAAAAAAAAATAGAAAGAAATTAGCTAGACAACTAAAATTATATATAGAAAAAATTAGCCGGGCATGGTGGCGCATGCCTGTAGTCCCAGCTACTCGGGAGGCTGAGGCAGGAGGATTGCTTAAGCCCAGGAGTTGGAGGTTGCTGTGAGCTAGGCTGACGCCACAGCACTCTAGCCTGGGCAACAGAGCCAGACTCTGTCTCAAAAATAAAAAAAAATAAAAAAATAAAAAGGAAGGGCTGAAGGCTGTGTGCATAGCTAGGAAGATAAGACCAATGCCTTCAGGGTTTGAGCATGTCCTATACAAAAGAAGTTTCTTCATTGTTCTAAAGAGCTGACTAGAGTGCAGAGAGTCCCTTTATGATAAAGACTGAGGTTTCAGCTTGTCCACCAGGAGGAGAGAAAAACTTCAGCAATCTGGGGAACACAGTGACGACCCCAGGGGCTGTCAAGAGCCCTTTCGCTTGCTGGCCTTAAGCAGAATCTGCTGTACAGAGGCCGCCTCGCTGATTGGGAGCCGGGTAGGTGTCAAGAATGGCGAGGGGGCCGGGCGCGGTGGCTCACGCCTGTAATCCCAGCACTCTGGGAGGCCGAGGCGGGTGGATTGCTCAAGGTCAGGAGTTCGAAAACACCCTGAGCAAAAGCGAGACCCCGTCTCTACTAAAATTAGAAAGAAATTAATTGGCCAACTAAAAATATATAGAGAAAAAATTAGCCGGGCATGGTGGTGCATGCCTGTAGTCCCAGCTACTCTGGAGGCTGAGGCAGGAGGATAGCTTGAGCCTAGGAGTCTGAGGTTGCTGTGAGCTAGGCTGACGCCACGGCACTCTAGCCCGGGCAACAGAGTGAGACTCTGTCTCAAAAAAAAAAGAAAGAAGTGAACCTGACAATTGGCCCCTCCACCTTCTCAGTGGCTTAAAACTACACAAGTCCCATGTGTGACCTCCTGCTCAATCATTACAGCAAACAGAATTTTAAAAACAACAAAAGTGGTCTTTTGTGTTTTAGAATTTCTTAAAAGTACCACCTCTGGACTCTGGTGGCATTTCTTCAATGCCATGTGCCTTCAAGAAAGATTCCTACTACCTATCCTGTGAAAATTAGATGCGATTTTTTTTTTTAATGCTTGAACTAAAATTGAATCTTCAATCTATAACTAACACCCAACTCCCCAGATTGTGGGTAGACTCCCCCCTTCTTGCGCTCTGTGTCTGTCTCAGACAGGGGAGTGGAAACGGGGCTTTGAAATAGCTCCTTGTTTACACACAACAAGCCACTCTCCTCATCAAAGCCACGAAAAGCAAGCAACAGACTTCTAACTAGGGTTTCCTGGTGCTACGGTCCCTCTAACTGGCCAGCGCTCACCGCGATGCCTTTGGGACAGTGTCAGGAGCTGTTCTGGCCACCCAGACATGGGCTTCTGTGGTTAACTCTCTGCAACATGCACCTGCCATGGGCTTCCTGTGATACAGCCACAGTGGGGTAAAGATGTGACCAGAGTTTCTTGGTGTCTCAGGGCATAGCCCCTGATTGGTTCTGGTCGTTGAGTTCTCCACCAGCTGAGCGCCACACTGGGAAGAACTCGCCCCAGGGTTCTTCCCAAAAGTGCAAAGTTCACGCACTTTTTTCTCCTGAAGGTCATTAGAGAAAATATACATCATGGAATGCGAGTATTCGATGGCCCGCTGAAACGCCTTGCCTGTAAACCAACCTGACTCCCGGCCCCCAGTCAAGAAAAGAGATGTGCATTAAACAGAGAAGACTAATGACCTCGACCACTCCATCCCCGCGAACACACTCCTCAAAAGGCGCGCAGCACAAGAACCCACCAGCTGCGGCCACTTTGCAGCAGCCAAACGCTATTGATTTTACGCCGACGTGCTAAAATTTCAATCATTATTTTTCTCATCTTCTCTGAGCTGTCGCTTGAGGAGGGAAAATTGAGTTGTGAGAGATTTTAAAAATTATCCTGAGCCTAAATTCACAGCCGACCTTAAGACAGCAGAATAATGGAGCACAAAGCATGATGCGTTACGTGTCTGGGTGAGGATGTCTCATGGACTTCCACATACGAGACATTTTGGAGGGAAACTTTATAATTCTGACACATACGTGATGTAGGGGTTCAAGCTCCACTCTTTCCCCAAGAAGTCAAAACATTTCCAGCACCTCCGTGCCCCAGATCATCACAGCTGAGACAGTCAATTAATGATTTTGCAGCGAGTCCACTGGCAAATATGAATTATTCAGGAAGACACAATTCACTAGGGAGCTTCCGAGTCTGCGTCACTTTAGACGTATTTATTATAATAAAGAAAGTAGGAAACACACACAGACTGCTTCTTAGCTGATGGCTTTAATCTTGTCTTTAAAAATCAGCAATGCACAGATAAGATTTTCACCAGAAATTATCAGAATGATGCCTCTAAAACGTCAGGCACATTCCATTTTAGGTCCCATGAAAAAGGCACCACAGCTTTTTTTTCTGTTTTGTTTCTTTCTTCTTTTTTAAAATCATTCGACATCTTTTCTCCACGAATCTCAAGAGTCTTAAATTATCCAAAAGCTCCCTTAACTACAGCCCTGTATGTGTTAACAGCAGATTATTAATAAAGACGTTTTCCTCCTACGGAAGAGTGAACAGACACACACACACACACACACACACACACACACACAGAGCTGCTGGTGATCTGGGATTCTTTTAGGAAAAGCACCATAAAAATAGAAGTGCATCCAGGAAAAGAAAACTTTTTAAAAGCCTGGAAAATATCTTTAAAAGATGTCCAGGGCAATGATCCTTAAGCACCAAACCGTCAAACTGCGTTATTCCACTGTATTTTGTGTTTCCCGGGGTCACCTATGCCCCACCAAAAGCTCCCGTCCATGGCCTGCGTCTAAACCGCAGGCTCTGACGTTTGGACGGGTTTTATGCGCTGACCTCAGCAGCACGGACCGAGCTGGACGAGCTTCTTACCTGCATGTCCCCGGGGGTGCTGGCTGGAGGCCGACACCAGCTTGCAGATCACCATGAGCACGTAGGCCAGCAGGAGCCAGTGGGACGGCAGCGCTGACCGGGCACAGACTCGCATCCTGGCGAGGAAGCAGGGCGGCGTCAGCGAGGAACAAGCAAGGCCAGCCCCCCCCAACGCCCAGCCTGGCAAGGTGGGGGAACACAGGGGCAGGTCCCCGGCGCTGGACTTCCCTCCCCGCAAGACAGCGGAAGGCCGATCACACCTGCTCTGTACCAAGCACTCAATAAACACCTGTTGCAATTAAGAGTTTTCCAAGTTAGCTCCATGCATCAGTGAGAAGTCTGTTTATGAGTCCCCAGCGGGGAGCCCCAACCGCCCCCATAGAGCACGGGGCTTTTATTCTATTCTATGTCATGAAATGTAAAAGCAACACACTTAGACCTGGATTCAAATAAAACAAACATACGTGGTTTCCACATCTGAAAGAATCCATGGAGGTTTTGTGCAGGTGGCCATGGAGCCTTCTCTGGGTTTTTTGTTTTTGGGGTTTTTTTTTTTTGATTCTATATATTAAGGCCCTGGCATCTATAAGACTGAACTCCTAGTGTCTTAAGCCAATCTCAAAGTTTGGCGAGGAGTATGGACAAGGAAGGGAGAATATAAGATAAATTTCACTTCGTAAGATACACAGTGTCTAAACAGTTGCTCAAAGATAATTCAGTTCACACTACAGTTGTACGGTCTCTTCTAAAGCAAAAGTATAGGCCAGGCACTGTGGCTCCCACCTCTAATCCCAGTGCTTTGAGAGGCTGAGGCAGGAGGATACCTTGACACCAGGAGTTCAAGACCAGCCTGGGCAACATCTTGAGACCCTGTCTCTACAAAAAATTAAGTTAAATTAAAAATTAACCAGGCATGGTGGGGCGCACGCCTGTAGTCCCAGCTACTAGGGAGGCTGAGGCAGGAGGATCGCTTGAGCCAGAAGTTCAAAGTGGCAGTGAGCTATGATCATGCGCCTGCTCTCCAGCCTCGGTGACAGAGTGAGACTCGGTCTCTGGGGGCGGGGGGGGAGGAGTAAATAAAAAAGGAACATATCAATAACATTATTCCCAGCCCTCTAATTTTCTGCTCTTTTTAACATTATAAGGGAATTAAACAGAGCTTGAATAATTGTTTTTCATTTGTTCTCTTTTTTAAAAAAATTAACTTTTCAAGCAAAGTCAGGGCACTTGGCATTTGAAATTCCAGGGACACTCGGTTCTGCCTGGCACCGGGCTCCCAGGCATCTGTCGTCACCACGCTAGATCAAAGGAGCCCCTCTGCACAGATGCAAAATGCACAGATGCTCACGGGCAGGCGGCAGAAATACAGCACAGGAGGCTGATTCTTGCCCGGGTGACACCGCAGGGCGGCTCCGGGGACATCCTCTTAGGGAGCATCTCCAGCTGCGGAGACAGCAGCACCTCCAGGACAGCCCCAAGTCCCTGCTCGAGGGAAGCACAGCGCGGCCTAATGCCCGCGTGGCATGCCCAGGCACGGCCACCGCCGCGGGCTCTCCCTCCCGGCAGCCCCTCAAAACATAGTCAAACAGATCTCGTCACAAAGATGTGCTGACAGCTCACTGACCTGAGACGCCGTCTGCTGTGCAAGCAGCCAGGCCAGGACGAGACGCTAAGGCCATCTTTGAAGGACGCAGTGGCAAAGGTTAACACAGAGCATGGGCTTCTTTTCGCCCTTTTTTAAAACAGTTTTAAACTGCCAGGCTTGGTCATGCGTCATGCAGCAATAGAGAACTAACATTCCGTTTACCTGATCCCTGATCATCTCTTTTGGGGCCGCTAATTATTACAAACTGGAAGCCACGGAGCCTGATGCAGCCTGCAAATACGTTTTGTTGCTCTGCACTGTGTTATTTTTTTTTTTAATTTAAAATTTTTATTTTATTTTTTTTTTTGAGACAGAGTCTCTCCCTGTTGCCTGAGCTAGAGTGCCGTGGCATCAGCCTAGCTCACAGCAATCTCAAACTCCTGGGCTCAAGCGATCCTCCCACCTCAGCCTCCTGAATAGCTAGGCCTACAGGCTCATACCACCATGGCCCCAACTAATTTTTCTTATTTTCTGTAGAGACGGGGTCTCACTATGTTGCCCAGATCAATCCTGAACTCCTGGCCTCAAGCAAACTTCCTGCCTCAGCCTCCCAAAGTGCTGGGATGACAGGTATGAGCCACCATGCCCAGCCTACATTTTCTTAAAAATTCATCAACTCTACTCTATTCCAGCCTGGGCCTGTTTTGCCTTCCGATCCATCCATCCCCCTTCCCTGTACTGAGGGCTGGGGGTGGGGGGACCTCTGGGCTGCATCTCCCAGGCTCCCAGGTCTGCTGGTTCCTTGCTGGGCTCAGCCAACAGGAGGCAACAGCTAGAGCCTGGAGGGTAAGAGAAAGGACAAAGCCAGGCTACTCCCTGCCTTCTCTGTCTTGGACGGAATCCACGGAGCGGCCGCTTCTCCTCCGTGGCTCTGGTTCCTGCCAGGAGGCCCCACTGTGGCTCTAGCCTCCAGTCAGGGCCCCTTCCCCTGGGCACTGCCAAATCCTACTTCCTCTGTCCTCCGGCCCAGGGATGGTAGCGGCTTTGTGAAGTTGCTACTTCTGAGCAGCCCCCGAATCTTCTGGTTGTCTTCTCTGACTCTCCCGCTGTACCTATAGCCAGTCCCCTAAATGCATTTTCCTCTCTTCCACGTTATCGAAATGGTTTATGTTTTCCTGGACAGATCTCAACCACCAGCCTCTTAAATCAAAAGCCTCACGCCTGTAATCCCAGCACTCTGGGAGGCTGAGACAGGAGAATCGCTTGAGCCCAAGAGTTTGAGGTTGCTGTGATCTAGGCTGACGCCACGGCACTCTAGCCCGGTCAACAGAGTGAGACTCTGTCTCGAAAAAAAAAAAAACCCTCAAGGGCAGACATTCCAAGTCCCAGGCCATGATCCCCAATCCATCTTCTTCTTACAGGGACAGTTCTAAGTACCAGGTTCCTGGGTGAGAAGCAGTGAGTCCTCAGGCTTCAAACAAGTATTCACTTAACACCAGCTGTGACCCACCCCAAGAGAAATACCAGGGCAGAGTGGTAGGAATGGGGCTGGAAAACTATTCATGGATAATTCCATATTTACTCATCTTTTTCCCTAGTGAAAGCCAAAGCACTGCTTTGCAAACTGAAATAATTTCATCTCAAAGACGAAAGCTAAATTTAAAAGAATAACGATTCCCCAAATTCAAAAAAAATTCTGTGTAAAAGCAAGCTTTTAAAAAGAATCACCAACTCTACAACACTCCATTTTGCTTAATTCTCAAGACTCTGTAAAGCTACCATCCCCGGGTGTGTGTTAAAACGATATTACCTGGGAGACGTCGTAAGATTTGGTTCCAGTCAAACACAATTATTCCAGGATGTATTTCAGAGTGATTCCAGATTCCCATTTGTAGCTGCTAGAACCAACCATTTTTGCAGTTCCAAAAAGTCTTCTTAGTTTGAAGGACCTATGTTTAAAAAGCCAAAAAAATAAATAAATAAAACAGGAATCAATTAGCACTTTAATGTTGAAATAACAGATTTCCAGTAGCAAAACAATGGGTTTTACCATGTTGCCTGCAGTTTCAGGCAAATGGTAGACAGCCAAAAATAGCCATGTGTGTAAGGTGCCCTGATGCTGAGGAGGGAGGATACATAGAATTCTACAGTCATTAACCAGCCACGTATTAGTTAACAAAATATAGTTTTAAAGAAGTTCCCCCAGCAGCCAGGGCATTCAAAATTGGACAGAGGGTCCCAAACCATTCAAGACGCGTAATTTCACCCTCTCGTTTCATTGACCACTGGACAAAAACAAAAATTGAAGACAATCCATTCCTAAGATGTGCAGTTTGCCCAAGCCCACAGAGCAGTGGAAAAGCCAGCATGAAGATCCAGATTCCTAGATCTAGGTGATAAAAACCTGAAGATGATGTTAGACGGCCAACAAGGTTGCTTTCTGAAAAGCGTTCACGGGACAGAAAGTCGCTCCAATATCATCCACAGTATCAAAATATAAAGAACATTTGTCACCACCGCAGCTGACAGTGAAGACCCTTCCTCAACATGCAGACCTAAGACTTTCCTACTCAGTGAGCACATTTTTAAAAGAAGGGCTCATGATTCTAAAGCGAAGACATTTTAAGATAAGAAACGGAACATGAAACTATACCATTTTTAATGTTGCTACTTAAATACATCTGTCCCAATAGTGGAGATCAGAGAAAAATAATCATATGTATCAGTAAACATTAAAGTTGCAAATATAAAAATGATTTTTGAAATGCAGTATAATTACTTTAGAATCCTGTAGAACTCATTCCAAATCCACCAACAAGTACAACTGAGACTTTTCTTTCCGTTAGATGACCTGAAGAATCCACAGGTTTGATTAAAGAACACTTTAGGTGATAAATTTGAAGCCCCATCCCCCTGGGCCCACAGAAGAGAGAGTCAGCCTTGAGCAATTAGTTCAACAAGAGGGACACGGCTTTTAATAACTGTATAAATATGAGCTGCTCAGTAAAAACAACTTGAAAATGTTCATCTCCCAGATCCTCCAACTTAATTATTACGTATGCTTGTCCTTACGTCCACCCAAGGCACGACGGGACCTTCTGCTATCAGAAAGCACCACGCAGAATAATTTATCAGAACCCATCGTAATGAACTCCCCACATATCGGAAACCAAAATGACCATTCCTGGCTAATATTTATCTTGTTTTCTTCACACAAAAGGAACCACTGCGTATTCTTTTTTTCAATTCATTAAAAAACAGATCCATCAGCGAGAAGAAACGCAATCTAATAAACAGTTCACTTTCCAGACAAGGAGCCAGGAGTTTAATTCTAGGCTGAGCAGTTGCTCATTCGGTCAGATTTTCCCACAGCGTAACTCAGGATTAACCCTTTCCTGTCGTGTCTTAGTCCTTTTTCTGCTGCTACAAATTGGGTGATTGATAAAGAAATGTATTTCTCAAAGACCTGGAGGCTCGGGGGGTCCAACACCAAGGTGCTGACATCCAGTGAGGACCTTCTTGCTGCCACCCGAGGCGGAAGGCAGCAGGGGAGAGAGCATGCGAGAAGGCCAAACTCGCTTCTATAACAACCTGCTTTCGCGGCAAAGAACCCACTCTGTCGATAAGGGCGTTAGTCCATTCGTGAGGGCGGAACCCCCCTGGCTGAATCACCTCTTAGCAGTCTCACCTCCTAATGTCATCTCAACTGCCAATCACCCTTCAGCATGAGTTTGCGAGGGGACATCCAAACCACAGCATTAAACCCCTGCCCGCCCCTCCAAACTCACGTGCTTCTCACATACCAAATACAGTCATTCCACCCCAATATTCCCCAGAGCCATCCTTGTCCCCGCGTCCACGCAAACATCCAAAGTCTCATCTGACTCGGACAGGGATCAGACTCAAGGCAGAATTCACCCGGAGGCAAATTCCCCAGCTGTGAGCCTGTGACACTAACACGTGATGTGCTTCCCAAATGCAATGCCGGAACAGGCATCGGATAGACGCTGCCACCCTACCCTGGGGAAAACGGGCAAAGAAAGGGGTAACTGGTCCCGAATAAGTCCCAAAGCAAACATGGAAAAAACATTGTCTTAAAGCCAGAGAATAATCTTCTTTGACTCTGTGTTCTGCATCCTGGCACAGTGTGGCCGGGGTTGGGCCCCCAGGGTTCCAGGCAGCCCCGCCCCTATGGCTTTGCCAGGCTCAGTCCACCCAGCAGCCCTCGTGGCTTGGAGGCTTGTGTCTGCAGCTCTTCCAAGCTGGTGTCCTGCACGGGCAGTCCTGCAGTTCTGGGGTCTCTGCGGTGACCCGCTATCCCCTAGGCATTGTCTTAGTGGGAGCTCTCTGCAGGGGCTGCTCCCCGATGACACGGTTCTGCTGGGACCCCCAGGCTGTGCAGTACACCCTTAGAAATCGAGATGGAGGTCATAGTGGCCCCACAACTCTTGCACTCTCCACTCTGAAGCTCACAACCACCAGGACGCCACCAAGCCTTACCACTTGTGCCTTCCAGACCTGCACCCCAAACCACCTACGCCCATCAGAGCCCCAGCTGGGGCCACTGGGCTGGAATTCAGGGAGCTGAGGCCCAAGGCAGCACAGGGCAGTGGATGCTGATGAGCATCTCTCTGAAAACCTTGCCCTCGAGATCCGAGCTTGACTCAAAGATCTTGAAACGTCTGTGGGGTCCCCCTCCCACTGTCTTCATGGGCAACGCCTGGCTGCCTTCGCTCTGTGCTAAACCATCTCCTGACCACACCCTTCGTATTCTCTCCCAAGCCCCATTATTTTATTCTTTACATTGTCAGGCTGAGAGTTTCCCAAATCTTTCCATTCTGCTGCCCTTTTAATTATAAATTCCGTTTGTAAACAATCGCTTCCACTTATTTCACTGTGAGCAGCCAAACGCAGCCACGCAGCAACCTGAACGCTTTGCTGCGCAGATATGTCCCCAGATGTCCTAGTTCATCGCTCTTAAATCCCACCTCCCGTAAAGCCCTTGGGCACCGACACAACTCAGCCGAGCTCTCTGCCACTTTAAAACAAGGATGGCTCTCTTGCTACGTACGATTAGCTTAAAAAAAAATAAAAAATAAAACAAGCATGACCTTCCCTCCAATTTCCAATGCCACGCCCCTGGTTTCCACTCGAGACTTCATTCGAACGACCTTTCCTGCCCACATTGCTACCAATGTTCGGATCACAACTAAGGTCATCTCCAAGAAGTCTCAGACTTTACCTGTAGCGAATCTCTCTCTTCCTCTGAGCCCCCATCAGAACTGCCCCGAACGGTCCATTCCCAGAAACACGGGCTGTTCCCTGCTCACTCCAACACCGTTCCGCCATCTGCCCGTCACCCAGTTCCAAAGCTGCCGCCACAGTTTTCAGGTTTGTTATAGGAACAACCTGCTGTCTGCACCCATGTTTTGTCTTAATTTATTTTCTGCTGCTGTAACAGAATGCCTGAAATTTGGTATCTTATGCAAAAAAAAAAAAAAAAGGAAAGAAAGAAAGACAGACAAGAACTGTATTTATCAGAGTTCTGGAGGCTGGGAAGTACAAAATCAACGCACCGGCAGCCAGTGAGGGCTCCTTGCTGCATCATCCCAGGGCGGAAGGCGGAGGGCAGAGAGCACCAGAGAGGGCCAAACTTGCTTTTGCAACACAACAACAAACCCACCCCTGAGACAATGACAGTAATTCATTTATGAGGGTGGAGCCCTCCTGGCCTAATCACCTTTCAACGGCCCCATCTCTTAAAACCATCACAAAGGCAATTACATTTCAATGTGAGTTTTGCAGAGGACATTCAAACCGTAGCATGTCACTTCTAAACTTCGGTACCTTCCAGATCAATCATTTTGTGCCTGAAATCAAAACCGCAATGAGATATCACTTATCTCCAGTGAAATGGCCTTTATCAAAAAGTCCCAAAACAATAAATGGTGTGATAGCAGAGAGATAGAAACAGTCATACACTGCTGGTGGGACTTCAAACTAGCACAACATAT
>CAUYRT010102129.1:0-36142 GCA_963574885.1 Lepilemur ruficaudatus
CACAAAGAAATTAATTGGCCAACTAAAAATATATAGAAAAAATTAGCCGGGCATGGTGGTGCATGCCTGTAGTCCCAGCTACTCGGGAGGCTGAGGCAGAAGGATCGCTTCAGCCCAGGAGTTTGAGGTTGCTGTGAACTAGGCTGACGCCACAGCACTCCAGCCTGGGCAACAGAGTGAGACTCTGTCTGAAAAAAAAAAAAATACAAAGAAAAAACTTGGAATGATATACACTAAATATTAATAGTAGTGGAATTAGGAGCTATAAATGGGAGAATAATTCTTCTTACAATGCTTTGCAAGGGGCCACCACAACCTGTCCAGAGGGAGCCCCAGGTCCGGAATGGGAGAAATGGATTGGATTGAGGTTGGAATGGGGAGAGGCATGGATTCGGTGCGAGGAGACTGAACCTTGTGAGTGAGATGGAATTTCCTTAAAGAACAGTGCACAGTGCAAAGCAAAGGCTCGGAGGAGAAGATACTCTTAGGCTAGAGCAGAGTCTTGTGGATGTGGAAGGAAGTCAGGGTCCCTAGAAGAGACCTACAGGAACGTTTATGCCATGAACACAGGGGAAAGTCACACTGAGGGTGAACTTTTCTATTCTTTTCCTCATATGTTGCAATTCCCCATAATCTTCAGACCCTTTACACAACTTCATGCGAAGTCACCACACAGCCCCTCTGTCCACCATCAGAGACCTGCGAAGTGAGGGTCACCTCACTGGTGCATTCCAGGCCAGCGTGGGAAATAAAATGAAAGGTCACTCACTGTCCTATGGAACAGGCACCACAGAGAGCAGGGCTCAAGTACAGGACTCAGGGGTGCATGGGAGGCCATCTCCACTACATCCCCAAATAGGAGAGGGAAAGGACTTTTAATGTCATGGGAAAAGGTGACACTTGGTGATATAAGCAATGTAGAAACAAGCTGTGTGGTTTGTATTCCTGGCTCTGCCACTTATGAGCTGACGTTGGTCAAGTTATTTAACCTTTCAGGGCTCTGTCTACCCATCTGTAAAATGGGTAGGAATAACCATAGAGCTGTTATGAGGATAAAATGTGTCAATATTCATGACACTGCAATAGTGTCTGGAACTCAGTAAACAATGAATATGTTAGCTATTGTCCATATATAACTATTATAACTAAAACTTTTCTGTATTTTCTGAATCTTTTTGATGGGCACATTCTTCTTTTAAAATCATAAAATCATAGAAATATATACTTATCTTTATTATGCACCTACTATGTTCCAGGCCTTGATTGTATAACATCATGAATATACCGAGATTTTTACTTAAAAATGGCAATACTGGTAAAATACACATAACATAAAATTCACCACTTTAATCATTTTAAAATGCAGAATTCTGTGACATTTAACACATTCACACTGCTGGGCAATTTTCACCACTGTCTACTTCCAGAACATTTTCATCACCCCAAAAGGAAACCCCGTGATCATTAAGCTGTCATTCTCTCTCCCCCAGCCCCTGGCAACAACCAGTCTGCTCTTTGCCCCTATTTGCCTATTTTGGATATTTCACATAAATTGAATCATACACTGTGTGTCTTTTTGTATCTGGCTACTTTATATATATCCATATTGTAGCATGTATTGGTACTTCATTCTTTTTTATATCTGAGTAATATTTCATCACGTGCACATATCACATTTTGTTTATCCATTCATCTGTTGATGATCATTTGGGTTATTTCTACTTTTTAGCTAATAGGAATAATTCTGCTATGAACATTCAATTCATGTCCTTGTTTCTGAGTACTTGGTTTCAATTCTTTGGGGTATACACATGGGAATGGAATTGCTGAGTCACATGGTAATTCTCTGTTTAACCTACTAAGGAGGCAAAGTATATTGTTAAGAAATTAACTGCATAATAAGATGCAAGACAGTAGAGAATAATGGAGCCAAATTGCAGGGGTTTGAATCCTGGATCCACTTCTTGCTAGTCGTGTCGTCTTAGAAAGCTTACCTCTCTGTGCCCCTACTTCCCCATCTGCCCATTGTCAGTAGTATAATCCCTACCCCACCAGCTTGTTGTGAAAATTAGGGAATTATATATGAAATATAATTATAACAGTACCAGGCATGGGGCACTACATATTATTATTTTAGCTTGGTTCCCTTTGTGGGCCTGTATAGACTATGTGCATAATTGTTTAGATCAATTAAGACTGGTTACCTTTGGGAAGTAGATCTGAGAGATAAATGATAAGGTCCTGTCTTCTTTTTATTTATTTATGTTTTTGTGCATTTTCTTTCTGTAATGAGCATGTATTAGTCTTCACAATATTTTTGAACTAACGAGGCTTTCTTTTTAAGATGCGGTGTGACCCACTCAATCACATAAAACCCTACAGTGATCCTATAGTAATGGCTCCCAAAGGTCTTCGTGTTGACTGGCCACATCAAATCACTTAAAGAGCTTATCAGAAATGAAGATTACCCTGGCTCAACCTGGCCCTAATGAACCACAAATTCTGGTTGAGTCTAATGTGCCATGATATTTGAGAACCACTGTTTCCAAACTCTTTCCATGACCTGGTCTCTCCCTATCTTGCAGTTTCATCTTCCCCTTTTCCTTCCTAATAAAACAAAACTTCTTACTTATTATAGGACATGCTTTTCTATGCTTCAGGCTGTCTTTGCCTGGAACACAAGCCCTGCCTAACTCCATTCTTTGAATTACTAACTCCTATTTGTTCTTCAGTATACAGGTTAGGCATCATGTCCTCCAAGATCCACTATTCATCAAATGATGTATGCCCAACAAATGAAATATTTCATCTGTCTGAAAATGAAGCAAATTTCTCCTCTTTTGGTCTCCCAGAGCATTCTGTAGCAGTAGCTCAAAAACATCTTCTCCACATGACATTGAAACTCTCTCTTTGCATGACTGCTTTTGCTCCCACCCAACTGAGGTCTTGAGGACAGAGATATGTGCTGTGTAACGATTCTTAACTAAAGGTTTCACCATGAATGAATATTGCAACTTTATAACAGTTAGTTAAATATATATGCATACATGTCATCCTCAAATTAACAGTGAACTATGTAGTAAATTACAGAGCACAGAGAACACTGGTTCAGTTTTTCCAAATTCATGTTTAATATATGCATTCACATTGTATGTGTGCATGTGCATAAAATACTGCTGAGTTAAATAACCCATGAGGCCAACATTTCCTGAAGCAAGTTCCTAGAAACACTAGTGTTAGGAGCAACTTAGTGGAAAAAAGGGGATTTCATTGATAGTGAAAATACATACTCTGAGATATCCTACACTAAGAGCATTGTGGATACTGTTGAACACGATTCCAAGAGTTATTCGACCAGGACAGCATTTCAACAAGTTTACCTATGAGCATTCAGAGTAAGTAGAGTCCTGTGGACACACATTTCGAGA
The DNA here is from genome assembly GCA_963574885.1 of Lepilemur ruficaudatus. Taxonomy (NCBI): domain Eukaryota; kingdom Metazoa; phylum Chordata; class Mammalia; order Primates; family Lepilemuridae; genus Lepilemur; species Lepilemur ruficaudatus. Next base: position 3,429 of record CAUYRT010102129.1, read on the forward strand.
AATACTGCATGACCTATTCTAACCAGTCCTTTTGCTAACGGGGCAGACTGCTAACAGTTGTCATGGCATGGTAAGGGGCAATTTCTATTGGAGAAGACCACACTCTTGCTGTGTTCACCACACCCACCAGAAGCAAAAGACACATTCCAAGTGGGATTCTGTTGGGGGACTATCCATCTTATCTTTCCCACCACTTAGAATTCCACTCACCTTTCACAGGTGGTCCTTTTAGTTGAATGAATGATGTATTCTATTTGGGGGACATGTGTAAATGAATTGCTAAGTGCTTTGAATAGCACCCATATGTGACAACAGTCATGCTTATGGGCTGCAGTTAATTAAGACAACTTGGAAGATGATGAGGTCTCAAAAATACAAGGAAGAAAAGGGGATTCCCTTTTTCTAAAGTATATTCGTTTATAGTATCGTATTTGTCAAATGTATTTATTTATAGTATTTTACCACTTCTATTCCATTCAAGTTTTTTAATTAGGACATGGCTTTTGGGAGTGTATATCAAAATGCACTCCTAATTTACAATGTTGGATGGAACAAGGACAGAATTTGGCTTCTCCTATTTTATTCATGAAATGTTAGCACAGGAAATGCTACATTATCCATTTATAATTGTGGCTTCACATTCAGCATTAAATTAAGTTTTCTGCCTGGTATAATTTGTCAAGTAAGCCTTTAAAGCAGTAATTTCCCTGAGTTCATTAGGAAGGAAGCCTGTGTTTGAAACCACCCACATCACCCAACAAGTTGTCTCTAAAGAGAAGGAACAATGTGAAAGCTGGGAGTTATAAAGCTGCCTGAATGCAGAGCAAACCATCTCTCAGACCAACATTTTATCACAAATGCAAAGACACAACTGTGTGCTTTGGTGATAATTCAGACGATTAACATTCTGCCCTAAGTCCCACACAATAGGCACAACTAAATTATACGCAAAATTGTAGATGTGTTAAACATATGAATACTAACTATACAAGGGCACCCAGTGTACTATGAAATATACATATATCATATAAAAAAATGATGCAATGCCAGTCTAAATAAGAAATTTTACCCTAAACAAAATATTTGTTCCAGCAATAATAAACAATTTTAAGTTTTGATTAAACATATTCTTTTCTAAATGCTTAGAATTTAAAAATGCTTGGAGGAAATTATAGATAGTCCTCATCTCCTAGAAATGTTGAACAGAAAAGTCTGATTGCCAAATGTCACTAGAGTTGTAGAAACATTCAAAGCATTCTGCATTTTCTACAGAACCTGCAATTACCTTTCCTCCCGCTAGGTGGTGCACTTAAGGCCAAGAAAGCAACCAAACATGAATACATTGGTTTTCTCAATGTCAGGGAAACACCAGAGGGTAATTTTTAACTTGAAGAGGTAACTGTCTTCTACCAGAATTCTCATGTGTTTGATAAATAAAACAGACTGAGAGACATTAAGAGAGAGAAGGAAAAGTCTTGTTCAAATAGCCAGGGCTTCTCAAAGAGCGAGTCACCTAGCAAGAGTAGCAATTAAGATTAGGCAACACTGCCATGCCCTAGCCTTACCGCATCATAATGGGAGGGATGAAGTGGGGACACCCCCACCCCCACCCCCACCACCAACCTGTTTTTCTAAGAAATATTCTACTTGATTCTTATGAAAAACTCTGACAACTAAATTTAGCTTGCTCTCAATCTTTCTAGTAGTCAGAAACCCCAGTTGGTTGATAAGTTTGTGATGTTCAAAAACTTTGTTTTTAGGCTGGGCACAGTGGCTCACACCTGTAATCCTAGCATTCTGGGAGGCCGAAGCGGGAGGATCACTCAAGGTCAGGAGTTTGAAACCAGCCTGAGCAAGAGTGAGATCCAGTCTCTACTAAAAATAGAAAGAAATTAATTGGCCAACTGAAAATATATATAGAAAAAATTATCCAGGCATGGTAGCACATGCCTGTAGTCCCAGCTACTCGGGAGGCTGAGGCAGGAGGATCGCTTGAGCCTAGGAGTTTGAGGTTGCTGTGAACTAGGCTGACGCCATGGCACTCTAGCCCAGGCAACAGAGTGAGACTCTGTCTCAAAAATAACCAAACTTTGTTCTCCAGCTTCCTGTATAACTTGTGTCTTGAAGGTCCGAGGTGATAGGTTTAGCCGTAAAATCTCCAGACAAACATTTGCTGGGTTACTATTACTCCAAGAACATTCAGAGTTGCAGATTCAACCCTATGAGTAATAAGAGTATTTTGGAAAATAGTTTCAGCTTTGCAGAAGGGAAAAATGTATTTTATAGATGTAATAAAAATGAATCTCTTCTGGGAGGAATGGGTGGTATTTATATTAGATATTCAAAAGTTGAGCCACATTGATCTGCCTTTTGAAGTACATAATTACATTGATCTCTGGAGTTTAAAGAAATGTATTGCTTAGTCTCTATGGAAGTTTTCAAAAACCTTTTTTTTTAACCAAAGCACTTTTTCCCCCTTGGTTTGAGTCACAATGAAAACCGTCTTCCTGAAGTGCAGCAAATTGTTGTATAGGAATGTGTGCATGTGTGTGCATGCATGTGCATGTGTATATGCATGTATGTATGCACATGAGTGCATACATGAGCATGTGTGTATGCCTGTGGGGGGGGCCCTCTAGGACCCCTTGAAATAATCTTTCTGTTTTTTTTAGCCAGATTGGTTTTGTAGAGTAAAAACCTTGCCCTTTTAAACTCACCCTATTAAAATACTTTAAATTGACAATATTCTAAAAGGTATTTCTCACTACTTTGATTTCAACTGAGTAAAGATTAAAATGGAACCATTTCATTCAGACTTAGCACAGTCAGTGTGAAAATGTATCCTCCTCCAGAGTTCAAACGCTGAGGTGTCTTCTGGGCCCACTGAGGTGCTAAAGGACTCTTTGTACCTACATCCAGGATGTGAACCCAGGCAACATTGCTCTTTGAATTGCTGTACCTACATGTTATGGTTTTCTTATTAATATTTCCCCCTTACTTTCAATTGTTATTTCATGTTGCTATCAGCACAACAAGGCAGTAGGGAGAACCCGTTTTGTTTCTAAGCTGCAGAGGCCTTGGAAGGCTGAGAGCCATGTTTCGTTTGTGAGAAGTGTGCATAGATAGGGCCAAAATTAGAGCAAGGGCCCCTGGCGCAGGGGGCCACTCCACTATTAAAGTAGCAGCTACCTGGGGTGTCTCATCTAGCTCTCTGTTTTAATTATTTCCTCACTCTTGATTGTTTTCCGAAAAGGTGAAACTGCAGGTGGTTGAGTCGTGGATAGCTGAACTGTTACTTCAAACAGATCTTTCTAATCTATTTTTACTTGTGGCTAGACATTTATGGAAAAACTTGTGGGCCCCTTAAATTATATAAATCTTAAGTATTTTATTTTTCATCTACTAATAGCATAGTGTATTTTCTTTCTTAACAAAAATTTCTAAATGTGCCTCAGAGTTTTTATTTATAAAAAAGCATACTGCATTATTATACATGTATGTATATATGTGTATACCTACTGTGTGCACATATGTCCATATGTATGTACATACACACACATATAAATACATACGTGTGAGTGTGTATGTAATATGGGGCAGTGTGAGAAAGGCACTCATTCTTTTATCTTGAGAAAAGGCTTTATTTGAATCTGTTTTCTTGAGTTATTTTCATTGCTTAATTATCTTCGTCCAAGTCCTTAAATGGTAGAAATGCTAACAAAGAAGACTAATGGCACTTTACAAGGAGCAGTACACCAGGACTGTAACTGTTTGTCTGTTCTCTCGGGCAGGGTGGGGGAGGTGGCGAACAAAAGCAACAGTTTCCGAGAACAAACAATGGCATTTTCTGTGACCTGCAGCACAGCTGGCCACCCTGGGTTCTCAAACATTTAGGACCCATGCTAAATATTTCCTCCAGCCGCATCTAGCAATGCCAACAACTCACACACATTAGAAAGTCTTGCTTTTTCTTTTTGGTTTTAAAAAACATTCCTTCTGGTGGCCAAAAATAGCATTTTGTGTTTTTTCATTGAAGAATGACTACAGTACGTTACAAATTTCCAAACAGATGAAGGCCTGAGTTCGTTTGTCCAGACTTTTATCTGGAGTTTCTAAATCCTCACCTGACTGTAAACTCCCTGTGGGTCTTCCTAGCATGGCCTAGTCCCAGCACACAGTAGGCCCACTGCCCATCAACTAACTGGAGTCACAAACAGAAACTCACTTATGGGTGGAGATTAAGTTTAGCATGTACAAGGATACAAGGATAAGTTGGATCAAGATATAAGTATGGTTTTATTTCTGTCTCCCACAGATTTCTTTACTCTTGTTTCCTCTCATGTATCTTGCAAAACATTTTAAATTTTACGAGGAGCAAATGACATGTTACACTGTGCCATCTCAAATCTTCTTTTCTGAGTTCAGGTTTCATCTTAATTATAGAGAAAGTAAGACAGGTTCACTGTAGGAAAAAGTAAACACACAAAAGTATGTTTTATTGTATTTTATCTTTTTATTTCAGAATATTACATAAACAGAATAAATGTTTATGTAACATTTTGGTTACATAAATTGCTTTTGTACCAGTTGAGTCAAAGTTATAACTGTGCCCAGCCTCAGACAGAATGCATTGTCCCCATTAAAAAAGTATGTTTTAAAAAATACCTGTAATCTCATTGCCTAAAAATAACAGCTACTAAAATGTTTGTTGTTTCTTTCATATTTTTCTATATTTATGTCTTTAATTTATATTGGTGTTTACATAACAGAAATGTTGCATATATTATTTCATAATCTGCTTTTTAAATTTAATGTTGTTTCATAAGCATGTGCCATATCATTAAAGCCTCTTTAAAAGACATAATTTTAATAACGATGTTGTGTTCTGTCATAGATATGTCCCATAATCAATTTAAATTCATTTATATATTATTGAACATTTAGATCATTTCAAATATTTTATCTTTATGACCATCTTTATATACTATGTCTATGAACATAATGTTTGTGACTTTCATGGAACAGTTTCCTAGAAATAGACTTGTTTGTTTTCAAGGCTTTTAAGTACTGCCATATTGCCCTCTGGTTTTGCTACAGTTTGTAGATTAAGGTTTTACAAGCATTATATGATACTGTAATAGTAGCAGATAGAAGCTACCTTTTTTTTTTATGTCTTATTATGTGCCAAGCACCATGCTAAATGCTTTATGTTTGTTATCTCATTTGACTTTATTCATAAAAACACAAAGTAGGTATTTTTAAATTTTTTTATCTATTTTCTATTTCCACATATTACAGGGGTACAAATGTTTAGGTTACATATACTGCCTTTGCCCCACCCAAGTCAGAGCTTCAAGCGAGTCTATCCCCCATATGGTGTTCACTGCACCCATTAGGTGTGAATATGCCCATCCCCTCCTCTCTCCTCCAACCTGCCCGACACCTGATGAATGTTACTACTATATATGCACAGAAGTATTGATGAGTTAATACTAATTTGATGGTGAGTACATGTGGTGCTTGTTTTTCTATTCTTGTGATACTTCACTTAGTAGAATGGGCTCCAGCTCTATCCAGGATAATACAAGAGGTGCTATATCACCATTGTTTTTTTGTGGCTGAATAGATCTCCATGGTATACATATAACACATTTTATTAATCCACTCATGTATTGATGGACACTTGGGTTGTTTCCACATCTTTGCAATTGTGATTGTGCTGCTATAAACATTCTAGTGCAGATGTCCTTTTTATTGAATGTCTTTTTTTCCTTTGGTTAGATATCCAGTAATGGGACTGCTGGATCAAATGGTAGTTCTACTTGTAGCTCTTTGAGGTATCTCCATGTTACTTTCCACAGAGATTGAACTAGTTTGCAGTCCTACCGGCAGTGTCTGAGTGTTCCTATCTCTTGCATCCATGCCAACATTTATTGTTTGGGGACTTTTTAATGAAAGCCATTCTCACTGGAGTTAAGTGATATCTCATTGTGGTTTTGATTCACATTTCCCTGATGATTAGAGATATTGAATGTTTTTTCATATATTTGTTGGCCATTAGTCTGTCTTCTTGTGAAAAGCTTCTTTTCATGTCCTTTGCCCACTTTTTAATGGGGTTGCTTGATTTTTTTCTTGCTGATTTTCCTGAGTTCTATATAGATTCTAGTTACCAGCCTTTTATTGGATGTGTAGTATGCAAATATTTTCTCCCATTCTGTAGGTTGTTTGCTCTCATTATAGTTTCCTTGGCTGTGCAGAAGTTTTTTAATTTGATCTGGTCCCATTTATTTATTTTTGTTGTTGCTATGATTGCCTTTGGGGTCTTCTTCATAAATTTTTTCCCTAGGCCAATGTCTAGAAGAGTTTTTCCAGCATTTTCTTCTAGAATTCTTATAGTTTCATGTCTTAGGCTTCAGTCTGTTATCCACCATGAGTTGATTTTTGTGAGAAGTGAAAGGTGCGGATCCTGTTTCAGTCTTCTTCATGTGGCTATCCAATTTTCCCAGCACCATTTATTGAATGAGGATTCTTTTCCCCAGTTTATGTTTTTGTCTACTTTGTCAAAGATCAGATGGCTATATGAGGATGGTTTTATATCTCGGTTCTCAGTTCTGTTCCATTGGTCTATGTCTCTGTACTTGTGCCAGTACCATACTATTTTAGTTACTATAGCCTTATAGTATAGCTTGAAGTCTGGTAAATTGATGCCTCCCAATTTGTTCTTTTTGCTTAAGATTGCTTTTTCCAGACGAGGTCTTCTCTGCTTCCATACAAAGCATAGAATTATTTTTTCTAGATCTGTGAAAAATGATGTTGGTATTTTAATAGGGATTGCAATGAATTTGTAGATCATTTTGGATAGTATAGACATTTTAACAATGTTGATTCTGCCAACCCATGAGCATGGTGTGGTTTTCCACCTGTTTACATCCTCTGCTATTTCCTTCCTCAGTATTTCATAGTTCTCCCTGTAGAGGTCTTTCACTCCCTTAGTTAAATATATTTCTAGGTATTTTATTTTCTTTGTTGCTTTGTGAAGGGTACTGAGTCTGTGATTTGGTTCTCAGTTTGACTGTTGTTGACATATAGGAATACTACTGATTTCTGTACATTGATTTTGTAACCTGAGGTTTTGCTGAATCTGTTTATCAATTCCAGTAGTTTCATGACAGAATCTTTGGGGTTTTATTTGATATAAGATCCTATCATCAGCAACGAGTAATAGTTTGACCTCTTCCGCCCCATCTGGATGCCCTTGATTTCCTTCCCTTGTCATGTATGACAAACCCACAACCAACATCATACTGAATGGTGAAAAATTAAAAGCACTGCTGCTTAGAACTGGAACCAGACAAGATTGCCCTCTATCACCACTTTTGTTCAACAGAGTGCTGGAAGTCCTAGCCAGAGCAATCTGACAAAAGAAGTATTCTTTACACCCATTTTACAGATGAGAAAAAAGCAGAAACAGGTTCTATAACTTCTGCCCAAGGCCATACACCAGGGTTGTGGCCCCACGTGATTTGACTCCAGAGCTCTGGCCTTCACTGTACTGCAGGAGCCTTAGCCAGCATTGGAAGATACACCATATGTTCAGCATTTTGATTTTTGGATAATTTGAAGAAAAATGATATCGCATTGTTTTTAAGTTCATTATTTTAATATTAGCTACTTTATGTGCTTCCTGATATAGTTATTAACCTGTTGTATTTCTTCCAATGTGAATTGTCTGTTTCCATCATTTGCTATTTAGTAACTCTTCTTTTATTACATAAATTTGTTAAGTATTAAAAATATTCATCGTTTGTGCCTGTTGGTGGCTAATATCGTTCCTGTTTGGCATTTAATCATATTTATGGTTTTAACATGAGAGAGTTATTTCTATGCCATCAGATATATTGATATTTCTCTGGTGATTCCTTTCCATTGCTTTCACGCTCAGAAAATCATCCCATATCCAGAGATCGGATCAATATCAAATTTTCTTCTAAAAAACCATGTCCTTTCTCTGTGTTGATCAACCAATCTGCTTTGCCCAGAAGTCCTGCTGATAGCCATGGATTTCTTCTATTTGCCTTGGACTGCATTTAGTGGCAACAAATATTTTCTCATATTTCTGGTACTCTGAAAATACAGTTCACAGAAATTTCAAAGTAGCAGCTCTCTCCTCCCCACAGCCCTCTAACAAAAAGGGAAAACAAAGAAAGCACAGATACAGATTGCTAGTGACAATCGGATCCAGAGGATTGGGTTTTAGTCCCTGGCATTCTGCTTTGTTGTCACCAACACAAGTCCCCGTTTTCTGGCACTGTAGTTCACTGGGTTGGTTCTCAGCAGAAGAAGCCAAAAGAGTCACTCTTGAGGTGTTACCTTTGAAATTTAAACCTTAAAAGGAAATGTGGTCAATCAGAGATAACTACCTTCTGTGCAAGATCTACAGCCGAGTAGTCTTTGTTTACAAAGCTCCAGATTATCTGATTATCTGGCAACAAAACCTCCAAATGCCACAATTAGGGTTCCTTTCATTTTGTCAAGGCTATTTGCAGATAATTCTTCATATAAAAGCTTTGAAATAAACCATTTTTTCCCCCGTTCTACTAATTTGCACTGTCATAATGGGGAGTACAATATTCTGTTTAAACAGAAGCATAAACATGTTTTAGAAAGACAATGCAAAGCTTCTCCTTCCATTCTAAAATCTAAACCTAAAATTATACACATGCAATTTTCAGTGATTTATTAATTGATTATCAACTAAAGTAGGGCTAATGTTGAAAAGGGTTGATTTGCTATTGATTATTAATTAGTCTTTAACTGCCAGGAAAAGAAAACCTACAATTATAAACTAAGACACAAGCAACCATGGTAACAGATAGATCCAACTTTTACAATAAATAAAAATTTTTCAAAAACAAGTAATTGTTCCTTTACATGTAGTATGTGTTTGATTGTAACAAGCAATTCCAGTGGCCTTTGTTACATTTTTGAAGAAATTAATGTCCAGGTAACTATGGATCTAGTTATATTAACTTCAGACTAGTTTCATGAGCCTAGGTTATATTAACTTTAGATTTTAAAATCTCACACTTTGTTTTGATCCAATGTTAGACAATTTTATAATGCAAGTAACTTATCAGCAAGCAGTTATTAATCTGGAAGTTACACAATGATTTATAATGTATGATGAGATTTTGAGCAATTACTATTTAAAAATAATAACTGCCACGGAAGGCAAAATGGTTTTCCAAATATAATGAATAGTCAATTTCATACCACATGGCTAGAAGATATTTTTCAAATTATCTGGACCAGCATTGAAAATACATTTAAAAAATTGAATGAAATAACAATTATTTCTCAGAATTTCTCTGATAAAAATAATTATTCAAAACAGCTAAAATTTATCAAACACTTACTATATGCCTGAAAGTTCCTAATCAAATGATGTTTGTTTCTCAGGTGCTATTATTGTTCCCATATTATGGATAAGAAAACTGAATCTTAGAGTGGTCAAGCAACTTGTTCAAAGTCATCATTCTGGTAAGGGGCAAGGCTGGGACTTAAACCTGACCTGTTTGAATTGAGGACAATTAGATTCTGTGTGATAAATAAATGTCAACCACATTTTGCTAACAAACTTACATGCACACCTTTTAATAAAGCTGCCTCTTCCATTCTTCCTAAGCTTCATGTAGTGAACGTAGTGTTCAAAATCTTGTATCCTACAAAAAGATGCCAAGAGTGACCCAATTAGCCAAGAACACCTGTTTTAGGTAACTAAGATTATTTGAAGTTCTCATTTTTGAAAGCCCTTCTTCCTGGATAACTCACCACCTTTTGCACAGAGACTTTTGCTGCGTGAGGAAAGAGTCCAACAAGGCCTGGGATGCTTTTATGGGATCCTTCTTTTTTGTGAACTACAAAGAGTCCATGTGTGACTCATTTAAAACCGTTCTTTAAGTAAAGAGTGAATCAGAATTCCAAATACTAGGTGTACATCTGGCTTTCTCCCTGGCCATAGAAATGTTGCCAATGTCCTGATTGTGTTAATGTGCTTTGTTATATAAGATGTTATCACTGGGGAGTGCTGAGTGATAGAAACATGGGACCTCTCTGTACTATTTTTGCACCTTATCATGAGCCTATAATTATTTCAAAATAAAACGTTTTAAACTATTGTCAAATTTCATCTTGCCAGGGAAATGAACTTCTGATTTTTACAGTTGGAAACTTACAACCAATCAAGGCTGCTCTTGGGGAATTTGTCATCAGTATGAGGAAGCGCTTGTGTGTGAGATGGGTGCTGTCATACAAAGCACAAAGGAATATGGCTATAAACCTACGTCGGAGGTTCAACCCCTTGCCTTCCTCCAGGAATCTGTCTGAGCGCCAGGCTGCCTCATTAGAAATGAAAGTCAACCCGTTGAAGAAGAATCTCAAATGCCACTAGTGGCACCAATTCCTCTGAACAAGACAAACTCACCAGGTGACAGGATGAGACCTTCAGCAAGCCGGAAGGAATTAGCCGTGCTCCTCACCTGGCTGCTGCCTCTGGATACTTACAGATACTGGCTGTATCAGTGCCAGATCCTGACAGGGACAGCCCACAGGTATGCTGGGTTCCAGGAAGGGAGTATGCAATCGAAAGAAAAGCAGAACAGCCTTGTACTGATGGGCAAGGCCAGCCCAGAGCAGAGCCCGTGGAGCATCCAGGTACCTTGTCATCAGGCAGAATACTCACATGCACGCCCAGGTACACATGCTCCACCTTGAGCACCTGGGAACAGCTCCTAAAATAAGATACTGATTAGAAACATTGGGGAGAAGGAAAAGGAAAAATTGTAGAGATTTGTCCTGAAGGCACCTACCTGAAATGCAATCTTTGTGTCCCCCCTCCCCCAACCCCCACGCCAGAAGACTGGAGGGAAACTCAAAGGACTCAGTAGCTTTGCATAGTTAATGAGGCTGACCGGTGGAAATTCTTGGAACTCACTTCAGTCCACACTGACCAAAAATGCTGTGCCAAATAAACGAGGTTTGTCTTTAGTCAGTATTCAGAGGAACCCGTTAAAGGTGGTATTAGGAGAAAGGTTGAAACTCTGGAAAGATAGAGCCATGCACATAGCGTGAATTCAGAGGTGGAAGAAGATCCGCTAACAGAATTTGGGAAGAAAAATGACAGGGCAGGGAACAAGGAACTCTCGCACGAGCCGTTTCATAGACTGCCCTGAAATTGCCCATTCGTCTTCTGCAGTCAACCTACCAAAAGCCCTGCTGGCCCCTCTGGAAATAGATAGCTAAATAAGCCTAAGCTTTCTTGGTTCGTAGAATGGTGAGTCAAAAAGGCACAAGATTTATCTCAGGCCTCTAAAGATCGTTTATAACGTGGCTAAGTGGCTCAGGATAAAAACCACAATCAAGGTGATTCATGCAGGAAACCCATTCTGTTGAGACAGAAATGAAAATCCACATTAAATCACAGACTATTCTATGCATGAGAGAATTGCCCCGAGCCAGCTCAGTGGGTTCCCAGGCACACTGAAGGCTGAATGCAATTGTTCTTGTAAAATGGGGAAATGATACTCCTTCAAAGTGGGAGTGCAGCCTCCAGTTTTGAGAGGAGGGGGTGAGCGCCACTGTGGCCCTGCCAAGCAGGCGTCTGGAACTATATGCCCATGGCAGCCAGCCTGGGGATCTATTCAATTACTGCAAGTTCCTTGCCAGGAGGTTTTCAGCAGTTCCACTATTTATCAAGACAGTTGGACCTAGTGCAAAAACCACCTTTGCAAATTGCCGTTAAAGGGGCTGTCTATGTGACCAAGCTAGGGGCGTCCTCTGCCTGTTGGCCTTTGAACTCAGTGGTGGAGCTACCTCCTTTTCTCCTTGCTGTGATCACCCGAAAAAGGCATCGTCTCCTTTCCTCACCTCCTCCTCTTGCCCTGAAGTCTGGCATGTGAGAGAATGACACGAGTCCAGGAGCAGGCTCGTGGGGCAGTGGCCCGTGGGTCTAGTATTTAGCATGTGACCTATTCTTTCTGACATTAAAGTCCTTGCAGCGTCTCTCCCTGCCTCCAGCTGTCACCACATTTCTTGACTTTTTCTTCTGATCAGTCTCCACTCCATAAAACAAAGGCTGGGTTCTGGGCACTGGCAATGACTGAGTGAAATGCTTTCTAAGCCCAAATCCTCACATGTTAGTGCTTTTTAGTTAGAAGTTGACTGATGTTGCATCAAAGGCCTCAAGTTTTATTGTAAGTTAAAACTGTAGAAACCTCTGATTTGAGTGTTCCTCCTCCAATGGTTCCTTCCCTTGCATTAGGCTTCATTTACGGTGATGTCGCAACTTAAAAGACAAGTTTTCGAATGTAAAGAATAATCTCTAATGCCACGTGAAGCAAGCTGGGTGACAACCAGGAAGTCTGAAAGGGAGATAATCCATTAGCCACATACAGATCAGCTTGGCCCTCGCCATAAATCACTGGTCCTCATCTGTTGTCTTCACGGAAGCTGACAGTGGGCTTTGAGAGAGGTTCTCAAGGGTGGTCTAATCACCACGTCCAGAACTGTGATAAAGGCAGGAATTCTATCCACAATGGGTTGAGCAAAGAAAACCTCATCAAAGTAAAGCCCCTTCCCTGAAAATAAGTGAAACCTGTCAACTTGTTACACTTTTATCAGAAGTGCTTATATCCTTGGAGGCAGTGGTAAGCTGTCTCCTCTATTGACAAAACACGGCATTTATATAAGAATGCTTGGCTTTCTTAAAAAAATAATTCATGCCTGTTCTTATGCATATGAGAGCGATGCCCTGCAAACACCAGCAATAAAGAAGACTTCTTTATGGGGAAAGCAAGATGGTAGGTAGACTGTAGAAAGAACACCAAATTTCTCTGCACATACAAATTTTGGTGAGCATGAACTTCAAATGCATCAATTAACCAGCGCTCCTGTTGGATTGCCTTCCACGAAAACTGCTTTTCATCTCAATGGAGTCGGTATTTTATTTTGCTCCCCTTTTAAAGACTAAGGGGAAGGCTGTGCTCCCAGTAACTGGCTGTTGCTCATCTGTTTGGGGAGAATTAATTTAATGAAGAGTTTCTATTTAGAAAGAAGGTGTAGGAGGAGAGAACAACAACTGGAGCTTCCACCAGGCTGGCTGGTGTTTTACATGGGAGAGAAGCAGCTGGAAATCTGGATGACAGTTTTGAAAGATGGAGGATAAGGAAAGGCCAGTAAAACTGAAGTGGTGGGTGGGGACGTGTAGCAGGCCGGGATAATGTGGCAAAACTGATTCGTCTCATGCATGTCAGAGCTTTTAAGGAACTTCTTTTCTTTTGGCTTCAAGCAGTTTGCTCTTCTTTCTGGTGACGAACTGTCCCGTGAACAGCATAGATGGTTTACCTTTTTTTCTTCCACCCAGATCGATTCTAATGGCAATTTTAAAATTTCAGTTTATGTGATAAAGGATGTTCCCTTAAGACTTGAGCTAAGCAGTGAGTATGTATCTATGTGTCTTTTGCCTATTACGGTTTTCGGGCTGTTTTTGTTTTTTGTTTTTTAGCAAATGTTTGTTCTCAGACTACCTTAAAAACAATGTCAGTGTTGACAAAACTAACAAACACTGTAGCTTGGAAAATTCCTTTGGCACAGAAAGGAGTGTTCAGCCACAAATGCTCCTGACTTAAAAGCTGAACCAAATAAAACTTGACAGCAAGGCAAAATATTTTATAGGCAAAGTGGCATTTTATAATAATGGAATAATAAATGCAGAAGGGAAAAATGAACCAAGGCCGAAATATCTTCTCAAATCCCTTGGATGCTAAAGGGAGGTGAATCTCAACTATACTTTTCCTGTTTTTATTATACTAATACTTATATCTATGACAGGGCACTCTTAAACTTGGAGAACTCCAGTATTTCTAATCACATTGTCACATGTCTCCAATCACTTATTAATACGAGATCCAGATGATGCCCTGGTAGCATGCTAAAGTGGATGGGTGCAGAAAGAAAGTGACAGGAAAATCACAGGACCATTTTCTCAAGAACTTCAATTTGGAACCAAATCAAGCAATTGTTTAAATCATCCTGATGAACATAATGCAATACAAAACAACCTACAACTTGAAAGTAAATCAAATTACAGATGGGATTAATAAAGACCAAGTCAGTTTACTTTCCTTCCTCCATCTTCCACCCCACTTCCACCCAGCAACCAAAGTTGATCTGGGCTGGTTTCAGATAATCCATCTATCAATCACCATTCTATTCTGTAAGACAACAATTGTAAAGAGGGTAAGGAGCACTGGCGTTTGGCTCTGGGAAAAGAGAAATAGCCAAAGCTGGTTTTAACACAATGGTTTAGATTAGGATGCAAAGAGAGCAAGGAGAGGAAAGTTAGTATGCGCATCCTCCCCCAGTGCCAGGAGACTTGCCTTCTGAAGTCCTGATCAAATGTTCTTTGGGTTCATGGTGGACTCCCCACTGGGAAAATCCCATCAGTCCTTATTTTCATCACTCAGAAACAGGTATTTCCACAAAAGGATGGCCATGGTTTAATACCAAAGAAATAAACCAAGGCAACAGGGAACTCACAATGACCAAATCAGTAGATTAAAAAATGATTTAGATGATGTATTAATTGTTCATTCATTTGAGAGATATTTATTGATGCCTACCTTGTCCAAAGCAGTAAGAAGTTTCTGGAAGACAAGCAGAAATGACCTAAGCATCTCATGTCTGCACATGCAGTGTCATTAGCTCTGCGGGAGATCTAGAAACAGGTACATGCTCTTTAACTTCCGAGATGATACTAAGGATCAGCATGTTTGGGGTCCACTGACCTGAAACAGTGATTATCAATCTCTGGGTTGTCTGGTAGGTCAGAGAGGGAGTAAGAGGAGGAATTAGAGCTGATGCATAGAGAGCTGATAATAACTTCAGACTCTACTACACCTGTAGGACAGCACCCATAGGGTGTGTCGCTGGGACAAAGACTCAGAACTTTAGATCCAAGCACTATGTTCCTTCTCAGAAGCTGTGTGACTGTGAGCAAGTCATTAAACTCCTCAAAGGGATAATCATACCAACCTTCCAGAACTGTTAAATGCTCTAAATGAGATCACAAAGCCTCTGCCCCATGTCTGGTCCCTTGTAACTGCTACGTTGGGCTCACTCTCTGTCCTTCATCCCTCTCACTGGGTGTACCCTCCCTATTTTTTCCTTTGACTTTTTAAAATTGTTTTCATTCTCCACCACCCAATCCCAGGCCACATTCCCCACGAAGGCTCTGCAACATGCCCAGCCACCCCCACCACCAAGGCTCGCTGGCCTCCCTCCCGTGTCCTACCACCCCCTTCTATTCAGGATCACACAATCGGATACTTAATTGTTCTCCAGTCACTGCGTGAAGATGGCTTTGCTTTTCCTGGCTGGATTCTCCCTGAGCCCTTGGACGTTTTCTTCCATAGAGGTGCAAAAGAATTACTTGTTGTTTAGACGGAAGTACCTGTTGGGCTGCTGCCATGAAAGACATCTGAAGAGGGAGGGGGAACCCTCCCTTTTCTGCCGGCATGATACAGAGGAGACTGGCCACCCCAACATCGCTACCGCCTGTGGTAGACATTAGTATTCTGAAATAATCATCAGAATGCCAGTCTCCTTCCACCCCCACTCACTTATTTCACTGGAAAAAATGCAAAACCTGCATTTTTCCATGAACCAAATATCGCTCTATGCACAGAGAATGCAGTGTCTGTGTTTAGCATCCCAATGTGATAATTATGCATTATGCTTACTCTGTAGCTAAATCTCACACTTTTATACTAAAATACAAAGGAATGACTAAATACTCTAGCATGTTATCTTGCCCTTCCTCTCCGTTATGATTTCTTCTTATTATCCAGATTTGCCCCCAAGCTGAAACGTGCCTGCAAAAATAACTGGAGAGCTTGGATGTGTATGTCATTTGAAAGGTGAATGATGACAAGAGGTGAATTGCAGGGACACCTGTGCCAGCAAACACACGAGCATGTTGGGAAGAGGTGGCACTGTGCGTGTGGATGTGTGTGTGTGACTGCTGTGTGCCTGTGCAGAAAGCAGTTTTGTTGTTTTTTTTTCAGTGGGGAACAAAAGCTGGGTTATGTAAGCAACACTGTTTGTATAGCAAGAATGGAAACAAGGTATGAATATTCATAGCTAAAACAGAAGAACTGTTCACTTGCAAAGAGGAAGTGGAGATGGAATTCTGAATATTGTCTGAACACAATATTACCCAGGAGGCATTAGATGCATAGATCACATAATATATACCATACAATCACAAAATTAACTAGCCTTATTATTTAAACGTTTCCATCTTCAACACACCAATAGCCAGTTTGTTAATATTTTCAACTTATTCAGCCACTTTGTCTTAAAGAAATTTGATTTTTTCATCTCTCAAGACATAAAAGTGAAAGAAGAAAGAAATAACAAAGATAAGAAGCATAAACAACACTTAACTCCAAATGAATCAAAAACCTAAATGTAAAACAAAACTATAAAAATCTTTTAAGAAAACATAAAGGCAAATCTTTGTGATCTTGGATTTGGCAATAAATTCTTACTAAATGAAACCAAAAGCATAGGCAACATACGAAAATGTAGATAAGTTGTATTTCACCTAAATTAAAACCTTTTGTGCTTCAAATGGTATTACCAAGAACTCAAAAAACGGTAGAAAATATTTGCAACTCATATATCTGATAAGGGCTTTGTATCTAGAATATATTAATACAAAGAACCCTTACAACTCAGTAATGAAAAGAAGCAAATAATCCAATTTGAAAATGGGCAAAGGGTAGATATTTTTCCAAAGAAGATATAAAAAAGGCAAATAAGAACATGAAAAAGAACCTCATGTTAGTCACCATGGAAATGCAAATCAGAACCACAGTTAAATATGATTTCACACCCACTAAAATGGCTCTAGGAAAAAGTCAGATAATAACAAGTATTGGTGAGGATGTAGAGAGATTGGAACCCTCATGCACTATGTAAAATGGTATAACTACTTTGGAAAACAGTCTAGTGGTTCCTCAAATTATTAAAAATAGAATTAATATTTGATCCAGCAATTCCACTCCTAGGTATATACCCAAGAGAAATAAAAATATATGTTCACACAAAAACTTGCACACAAATGTTCATAGCAACATTATTTATAATAGCTAAACGATAGAAACAATCCAAATACCTATCAACTAACAAATAGGTAAAGAAAATGTGGTATATCCATACAATGGAATATTATTTTATAATATAAAAAAGGAATGAAGTATTGGTATGTGCTACAACATGGATGAACCTCAGAAACATTAAGCTAAGTGGAAGAAACTAGTCACAAAAGACCACAGGTCATATGATTCCTTTTTCATGAAATATCCAGAATAGGCAAAGCTATAGAGACAGAAAGTGGATTAGTGGCTGCTGAGGGCTGCTGAGCTTATATGAAGGTGACAGATAAAGAATATCATGCTTCCTTTTGGAGTAATTAAAAATGTCCTAAAATTGGCTGTGGTGATGGTTGCACAGCTCTGTGAACACACTAAAAATCATTGAATTTTAATACTGTGAATGGACAAATTTTATGTTATGTGAATTATATCTCAATAAAGCTGTTGCAAAAGAACAAAGAAAATGACAAGGAAAGAGAGAAGGAAAAGGAAAAAGGAAGCAATCTCCAGCCCCTTGGACTCTGTTAGGAAGCCCAGACTATTTATCAAATGAACCTCTATCAATGACATCATCAATGAAATGAACACTATGAAAGAAATGAAATGAAAATGATCAAAATGAAACCACTATCCCAACCTCTAATTCATTCCATAAGTCTCATTCACCACGATGTGATGTTTTTAATGGTGGGACTTACATAAGTAAGATTTTTTTTTCCTCAGAACATTTTTATTGACATACAAAAAGACATGCATATTTAATATATACAACTTAATAAGTTTGAAGGTAAGTATACACCTATGAAACTATCACCACAATCAGTGTCATAATCATGTCACCTCCAAAAGTTTCCTCTTGCCCCGTTTATTTATTTACTTACTGTGATAAGAACACTTGTAAGATCTGCCCTCTTAGCAAATGTTTAAGCACACAATACCGTTAGCAGTATGCTACACAGTAGATTTTCCAGAACTTACTCATCTCAGAGAAGACGTTGGTCCTCCATACATTTGCCTTGAAAATTAGAAGCCCCCAAAGGGAAATTGGTGGCAAATGGCAGACTATAAAATGGCATTTGTCACACAGTAATCAGTCAGAGTTTAAGTTGATAGTATTTTTCTCTTCTGCATGAAGCCAGGAACAGAGGTTGAGTAATCTTCCAGAATGTGATTAGCCATCAGTAGATCTTGAGAATGAGATCAAATAACCAAATATCAACATTAGGATCAGGCATAGCAAGGGCAAAGACTAGATATATTTCAACATGTTCACAATATCTAGACAATTAGCCCAGAATGGATCTCTAAACCAGTGGTTTTCAAACTGTGCCCTATGGGGGTGAGAGCCTGGCAGGATGTGCCCCAGGTACCTCCTCTCCCTACCACTCCCTACAACCAGAGAAGTTACACTTCTACTTGTTTTCAGTTTGGAGTTTCTCCTTATAGAAGGAATTTTGTGACTGAAACAAGTGTTGAAACATAGAGATCCAGACCATTCCAATTCACAGAGCATCCTGAGTTGTCCCAGCCTCACAAGGATTTTTGCAAAAAGTGGATTGCATCAAGGGCCAAATATCATTTGCAGAGGAAACCTCATCAGCTCACCAAAGACCTGCTTCCTATAAAGAACTCCCTGCCACAAATATTTCTGGGAGTTTCGTGGAGGCATTTTGCATAAACTCAAGGGTAAGGCAGCATTTTTTCATTCAACAAGCATCAACTCTGTGGATAGCACAATACCGTATCTGCAGGGCTTCAGGTAAAGGGTTCCTGTTCTGCCCTCACCACTGACCTTCACTCCATGTCAGCAAGATCACCACCTTCAACCAAAGGGGGCATCTTTCCAGTCATTTTCTACCAGTTACTGCTAAAAAAAAAAAAAAAGGCTTAACATCTTACTGCAGGAAACAGGATTCTCCCTGATCCTTCCAATACAAGCATAATAATCCAATACAATACATAATAAGATTTTCTGGCTCTTGGAAAAAAAAAATCTATTCTGCCTTAGGTCAGAGATAAAGTTAGATTTCTTCATCATGTAGCATTAAATTATGGATTTCAAGATTAATGGCATTTCACCTGTTTGCAGAAGGGCTTTTGACAATCTAGCTTTCAAAATAAGCCAGGGCTGGTTTCATGTGGCATCTAACTAGCAGTTTCTGACTTGGCCTCACCCAGCTTCCCACTGAAACACCCACGGGGACGCAGAGAACAATGAACCTTCAAATAGCCCATCTAACGCCAGAGCATGTACAGCAGCTACGCTAACTCATTAGTGGAGTTTGACATTTGTAGAGCTGAAACTAGACTTGGCGGAACCAATGCAACATTTTGTGATTGAAAAGGCTACATCCCTCCCACCCTGCCTTGGGGTCCTGAGTCTCCCAGCCATAACTTGGACAAACATTCCTCTGCCTTGTCCGTTCTAGGTGGCCAAAGTGTTAGAATAAGCTAAACTTTTCAGGTGAGATTTAGGTAGAAAAGATTAAGTATTTATATTTTTATCACCGTATGTATATTTTTGACCATATTTCCTCTATATATACTTTTGGCCAATACTATAGTGAAAATTACCTTAAATTTAAATTGTAATAGAAGGAATCTGATTTTGTTCACTGGTGCATGCCCAGTACCCAGAATAGTGCCCGGCACATGTTAGACACACAATTAATATTCATTGAATGTTAGTATGTAATTAGTTTTAAAAAATCAATAGGACCACATTAGCTTCTAGTCACACTTGCACTTTAATTTTTTCAAAGGAAGTCAGGCACAGAATTCTTTAATAATTATGAGTAAATAATTTCATAAAAATTTATTACGAAATTCATTAAAAGCTTAGAATTATAAAAGCGAGAGCTCTTTGGGTGAAGGAATAGTGCATTTAATAAGAAAGGAACAAAAATGGCCTTTGTTTATTGGTAACCTTCGGGACTCATCCCCTGGTCCTCTCCCGCCTCATCAAAGCCAGTGCTAACAAACCAGCTCATTTGCCAGGGCAGAGCTGGGCCCGCTGTCAACGCCGCTGCCACTGCAAGGAAGAAGAAATAATTACGTCTTACAGCCGCGCATTAACTTGAGCACTTGGGAAAATTCAGTTTGTAAGAAACAGAGAATAAAATGGGAACACAAGAAATCATGTTTGACGTCAGGATGAAAATGGGGTAAACAGAATGTAGCGTGTGAAAAGACAATGGCTTGGAACCAAAAGGGAGGCCAACTGCACACTGCACGCAGCCAGCGTGCACCCGGTTCTCCACCCGGGAAAGGGGCTATTGCACTCCACACACCTCCTACCACCCGTGCAACCCATTTTGCTCTATCCAGACTAGGTAGAGAATGCTCACTAACCTCCTGGTGCTGATCCTAGAGGAAGTAACTTACTTGTTTCAGGAAGGGGTGTTAAAATCATGAGTATTGATTGGAGGTTTAAATGCACACGCAGTTGGAGGTAGCTCTAGGGACTTCTTCATCGTTTTTTTTTTCTCCCTCTACCCAAGTCCCATGATTCCTGATCTAAATTGCTTTATTCCTTCCCACCCTCGGCTCTGAAAGATAACCATGAAGTAGTAGCCTAAAACATTTTAAATTCCCCCCATAAGGTACTTGCATGGGTTCAGCATACCAAGTTAGTAAACCAGTCATTTCACTGGGAGACTTCCATCACAGAGTGGGACTCCAGTTATTAGAAGGCCAAGCTGCCTATAAATGCAAACCCCAGGAAAAGGGTCCCAATCTGAAAGTGAGGAAACTGCTTCTGCGGCCTGGGAGCTGTCCTCATCCTGGCCATGAGGGGTTGCCCTCTCTGAGTACTAAGAAAAACACCTCTGGTGAAGCAAGCCTTAAGCTTTGTTGCTGACCATTAACTTGTCACAGCATGACAGAAAAGGATGGCCTAGGACTCCTGATGACAGCAGGAAAGTTTTCTCTCTACCATATGGTAGGAATCCAACCTAGTGTGTCATGGCAGAAGCTCTTATCACTCAATACAAGTTCAGAGCTTTAGAGAAATGAGTCTGTAGGAAATTATTTTCATGGAAGAGAAAAAAAAAAATAACATCAGGTCATTGGCCCCAAAAGTCACTCTTCCTAACTTCCAAAAATGGAATACCAATGAAAATGTAAGAGCAAGGGGAGATATTCAACCACATCAAAACCTAAGGTTTTCTACCACCCTATTATTGGGGGTTGGAAAGAATTTTTCTTTAATTCTAAAGTTAATGGGATTGGATTGGAAAATATAATCCATGTCACATCCAAAGGATGCTCGTTTGCCAGGAAATGAGAAGAGCTTGACTTTGTCTTGATCTATTTATGCCTTGGTTACTGAAACTCAAAATCTGGGGTTATATAGATCTGTTTTCCCCTGAGCTGACTAGGCAAGAAAAACAGAAACAGAAACAAAATAGGAACATGAAAAAAACTATTACCAGGGGTGAAGAATGCCAAACATGATGTTGAAAACTCCAGAGGAAAATTAAGCCTCTGAAATGGATTTATCTCAAAAACCAAAGAAAATTGTTGTAAACTGTCAACTGCAACAGGATAGAAGAAGATGAAGCAGGAAAACAGAGAATGGAAGATTCTGAGATGAAAAGGGAGACAGATGAGATGAGAAAGGCATTCAACAAAACTAAAACTCTAATAGCAGAACCCCAAGTCGCAACAATTACGGGAGGAAAAAACACCACGATTGTCAATTGAGAAAATCCAATCAATGGTCAGGAGGACAAGATTAAGAAACTCTTAGGAACACAGAAAAAGAGAATAAAGAAAAGAAAAATGATAGCAAACAGGATAAGTGTTTAGGACAGAGAACAGAGAGTCCACTGAGTAATTATTTGGTATACCTGACAAAACAGAATGATGAATCAAAGCAAGAATCAGACACAGGTGTAAAACAGTTCCCTAGACCAAAAACTAAAAATGAAAAAGACGGAGGAATCAACTCCATAAGCTTCACTACATTCTTAGAAAAATTAGATTATATTCTGACAAATACTTGATTTACAAAAACTGCAAAGAAAGAGGAAAAAAAAACATACCTATAAACAGAAAAGTGAATTATGTTCAAAGGATAAAACATCAGGCAGGCCTCAGTCTTTTTGTCTGTGACACTGAAGGCTAAAGACAAAATACTGGCAGAATTTTGAGGGAGAAATTGTACCGTAAGAATTTTATCACGTGCAAGATGGTCTTCTTGCAATGTGAAGCCAGCATAAAAATAGTCCCAAATTTGTAAGAATTCTGAAAAAATATGAGTTCTTCACCCCCATTTTAAAAGGTATGTTCCACTTAAAGGAAAGAGAAATTGAAATAAATCGAAGAGTGGAGATTTTATGATGTCAAAAAGTCAGGTGGTAACAACTGGTACCACTAACTTCAAATAACTGTTGAAATTTACTTACAACACCACAAGCAAATCTCAAAAATGTTTTTATAAAGAAGATGTGTACTATGAAAAAGCAATTTAATTATCAAAATCATAGTCAAAAACTTAAA
This sequence comes from Lepilemur ruficaudatus, assembly GCA_963574885.1. Classification (NCBI taxonomy): domain Eukaryota; kingdom Metazoa; phylum Chordata; class Mammalia; order Primates; family Lepilemuridae; genus Lepilemur; species Lepilemur ruficaudatus. The sequence goes on from CAUYRT010102129.1 coordinate 26,147, forward strand.
ATTATGTTACAAAACCCAGGAATTAGGGTGATTATGCCAGAAAAAAGGCTTTAAATTCTACTGTTTATGTAAAGTAGACTCAAACAGTTGCTTTTCATTCTTGAGTTTTATTTGGAAAAATTACAATTGAAATTTTTTTTTTAAATTTAAAGAAAACCAATAACAAAATAAAATACACAACATGTAGCCTTCAAATCAGTAAAGATAAATGAAACACATCATGATATGATCCTACTTTTAATTTTTAAAATGCCTATTAAAAGTGTGTATGTAATATATGGGATGTATTGATTTATTTTCTTTTTAATTTTCAGCGTTCTCTCAAATGAGCATATATTAATTTAACATATGAAAAAACTTTTAAAAGACATGCCTGTCACAGCATAATGATCATAATGAAAAGAAATGCATTGGCATTTTTCAGCCAGTTCCCAGTGACTGCCATTTGTTTGCTCTCTGAAACTCACCATCAGAACTGTCCTTCTTATGTTGAAACCCAATCAAACATCCCATGAGAAAATGGGCTTAGTGTAAACTTCCAGTTGGAGTTTTTGAAAAAATTAACCTGCACTGCCTTACACAACTATTTGCACATTTACTGAGGTTATATAGAGGGTCTTTCTTTTTCAAATGCTAGTATGGCAAATATTCATGTATCTGGGTCTTTTACTAGACCATGGTCTCTTTGAGGCCCAAGATTATTTCTTTTTTTTGGTCCCATTACCTAGCCTGGCGCCTAGGTGTATGTTTGTTGAATTGAAGTGAAATCGATTGGTAGAAATGAGATTGTTTTGCCAGGTGGTTGCTGCCATCAGCATGTTCCCTCCCATTACTGTTCCCCGAGCATTGAACTCACAGTCTCAGTTTTCTTTAGTTGCCTCTTCAGCCGTTTCAAACTATTCCTCCCTCCATATTTTTCCAAGTTTATTCACACCTGCAAAACCCAGGTGGTGTTTGTTACTATATATGCTTTTAATTACCAGTAGCTTAAATGAGCCATAGCTGTGAAGTTGCATTTTCTGCCTCAATTAAAAACTCTTTCTCCATAATCTGATTTTCTTTAGGCTCTGACTTTTCCCCCCAAGTTCTATGGATCTACACTAATTTTGCTTTTTTTGGAAAACTTGTTTAAACTAACCACTTAAGCATGGCATGCTTTTCTCACACCTCCAGGACTTTGCGCATGTTGTTTACTTGGCCCAAGCATCCTTTGCCTGCCTTTCCCCGCAGCGAGTTTATACTCATTTGAATGCAGATGTGACCTCCTCCATGAAGCTTCTCCTTCACCTATGGCTCTCCGCTGCACGTTGTACAGTCATTACAACAATGTTATCAAGTACGGCAGGGCGTGTGTCTCCTTCAGACCAGCCCCCTTGCTTAAAACATGATGACACAAATGCGTTCAATAAACCAACATTCACTGAGAGCCGACTGTGTGCCAGGCCCTCTGCTAGACTCCCAAGATATAGTGATGAGCAGGTTAACACGGCACTGTCCTTATGGAGTGCCCAAGCTTATCTAATAAATAAGGTAACAGTTTTGACAGAGCAGTGACCAAAATACACGGACTAACATACATGGAGTGTGGGAGGGTCTACTCTAGGTAGGGTGGTCATGGCCATGGAAGGCCTGCTTCAGGGGAAACTAGGTTAAGGTCTGAAATATAACGACCAACCCCTGTGACAAGCCAGATAAGTGCATTCCAGGCACAGAGAAGAGCACGTGCAAATGCCCTGAGGAAGGCTTGAGCTTTCTGTGTTCAAGGAAAATAAAAGGCCAGTGTGGCTGGACCAGAGAGCGAAAGACCTCAACCAGGGAGAAGAGTGGCATGAGCTGAAGTCAGTTAAGCAAGGGATCCAGTTAACGCTGGCCCTGAACTAGGTGGGAAGTTTTATAGTAGGTGAGGAATCCATTAGCCATGGGTTCCCATTCAAGGATTTTAAATAGGGAAGTGGCATTACCTCATTTTTCTGTTTTTAAAAGACCACTGTGGGAGTGGATTGGCATGAGACATATTTTCGTTGGCCAGTGGTGCCATTTACTAAGACGGGGAAGAAGGGAGAACATGGCGTTTGGGGAGGATCGGGTTTCAGACAGCATGTGTTTGAACATGGAAGAATCAAGTAGGCATGTGGATGTGCAAGCTTATAGTAACGGGAAATGCCTGGCTCGGAGATTTAATTTGGGAGACATTTGCTTATATGCAGTATAGAAGGCTATGGGATAGGAACAGATCACTTTGAAAGGAATAGAAATAGGACCCAGGCCATGTTGAGAGGCACCTAAATGTTTGGAGGTCAGATGGAGGAGGGAAAACCCACAACAGAGCCCAAGAAGGTAAGCTGGTAAGGGGGGAGGAAATTGTGACTTGAAGGAAAACAGGCGTAGAAGATTTCAGAAGCAGCAAACAACCCACTGTGTGGAATTCTTATGGAAAAGTGAGCAAATTAGGGTAGAAGATGTTCTTCTGAGTTGGTAAATCGGAATTTGCTGGCAGCTTTGTCAAAGCAGTTTCAGTGGGATGGTGGGGACAGAAGTCAGAGTGAATGCATTATAGAGGGCCCAGAGGGGAGGAAGGAAAGAGAAGATGAAGGATTTGGCCCTTGAGAGAAATATTTCTCTGAAGGGGAAAAGAGAAATCACTTTCTGCCCATCTCCACAATGCATTCAAGACGTAAGTTTTGAACACATTGTAATATTAACATTTCTTTTCAGGCTGACTCAAAATAGAGGAAGAATCAACTGGCCAAATAGCAATACTTACAATAAATGGTTTGAGTGTGGGAGAAGCCTTCTGTTAATTATGTTACTTTTTTCTTAATTTCTGTACTATCCCACACAGCTAAATTAATAATAGCCAACATTTTGTGAGCGATTAAAATTTGCCAATTAAAATATAAGATTTTATTCAATATTCACGACTACCCTATGAGGCAGGTGTTCTATCACATTTGATAGAGAAGGAATCCAAGTCTTGGAGAGTTAAGAGATTGCACCAGACCACAGAGCTAGTACCACCTGGTGGAGGCAGGACTGGGATCCAAGTTCTGACTTCAGAGTCAACATTCCCAACCTTTGAGAAATAAGAGTTGGAGACAAGAAAGAAAATATTAATGGCATAGAATAAAAATGAGAGCCTTAGCTATTCCTACTTAAAGAAAAGTGGTCTTTCTCAATTGGCTAATACTTCTGGTAACATGATGAATGCCTGTGTTGAATAATCTTCAGCAGTAATTTAGATGATTTTGCTGGTAGCTGAAAATAAAAGAACAGAGGCCTTGGTTATGATTTTTTTTTTCATGCAAGTGGGAAAAGGAGTTGGGAAATGCCATCAACCTCCCACTAAATCTGGAATATTTAAGACTAAATGTTCTAAATATGAATGTCTAAATATGCTCAAGACATTCATAAAGGAAGTGTCTCACTGGAAGTAGTCTGTTCAGGTTTACTAGATTTATGAAAATGTGCTATAGCAATAGCTTCTAGGCATGTTTTTTTTTTTTTTAAGTAGGTTCCCCAAACATTTAACTAACCAGAGCCCTGCATTCACCAGTGTTGAAGGCAAAGTCCAGGGGGAAAAGCTGAAACTGATCCTTTGCCTAAGAGATCACTAAATATGTTCACATCAGGAGAAGACAAAGGAACACAGAACATGAGTCCTCACAAGACAGATGCCCCCACGAAACAGAACCCACTTGGCTCTCTATACCAATAACCGTTCTTCCCATTCTGAGAGCACAGTGACAAACTCAACTCCATGAAATGTTTAAGGTTGGCAGTCTTTCAATTGTCCATGCATTTAGTCAGCTCACAAAAGATTTTGAGTTTTTACAAAGCACTCAGAGTTGCAAAAGAAGCAGTCAAAACTCTTGAGCTTATGGTCTTCACAGGGAAATGATTTCCTTGGCTTATTTGCCAAATGTCATAGGAGCCACAGACACCAAAACAGGATGCCAAGAGGAGTAAAAAGAGAGAAATTACATAGCATGAAAGATTTCACCGCAATAGTGCAACATAAATGTTTTTTCATGTTTGAAATCTTAAGGGAGATATGTGCCCATTGATTAAGTTACAAAGAAAAGAAGTGAAAGAAACACATATAATTCACTCTTGGAGAGTACTGATACTCTTGGGTATACATTTATACAGTTGAGATATAATATACAGACAAACTTCTGGTTTTTATTTTTTCATTCAATAATATATTGTATGTTATACTGCATTATGTAATTTCCAGCATTACTAAAAATTTTTAGTGACTATTTAATACTCCATTAAATGGATAAACTGTAACTTTTTAAGTAAGCATTGCCCTGTTCTTGGCCATGTGGATTCCATACATCTCTTGGTTGCTGTAGCCAATCAAATAAGCTGGGATAAACACTTCTGTGCAAACCACCTTTGTCTTCATCTCTGATTGTTTCCATAAGTACACATTGCCAGGAGTGAGCAAAAATGCTGGGTCAAAGGACATGAACATTTTTAGGGCTCATGTCAAATCACTTTCTTACATAAAAACTGTAGAAATCTCTACTTCTTCAAGGAATGTATAGGCGTGTCTATGTCACTAAACTCTGGACCAGATAATCATAGCTTAGAAGATATATATATACACACACATTCATTAATTTGATGAGTGAAACAGTATCTCATTATTATTTCAATTCTTTGACTTCTTTATTTGAATTTTTTAAATGTTTTGTAAGCCACTAACATTTATTCTTTTATGAATTATCTGTTGCTATCCCTTACCCATTTGATATTTTGGAGTTTCCATGTTACAATAATATGTTTCAGTTCATTGTATATTAAAAATAATAACCCCATATCATGTTTGTGGTAAATATTTCCAAATATCTACCTAACTAATGATTTGTCTTTCAATTATATCTATGCTTTTTGTCAGAAGAATGGATAGAAGCAAGAGCAGAGATGTATTAAAGCATCTGATATCTTTGGGGAGGAGAAAGATTTGAGTGAGTGAGGAGTTTCTGGACACATGTGCACTGCTATAGTTGCAGATAAGGCTGGGAAAGTGAGCTGTTAAGGCCTGTGTATGATTATCTTAGTCCATTTCCTGCTGCTTTAAGAGAATACCACAGACTGGGTAATTTATAATACCACAGACTGGGTAATTTATAATAAACAAATTTATTTGGCTCGTGGTTCTGGAGGCTGGAAAGTCCAAGAGCATGGCGCTGGCATCCGGTGAGGGCTTTCCGACTGTGCCACAATGTGATGGAAGGTATTACATGGTGAGGAAGTGCATATATAAGATGGAGAGAAAATTATCCTTTTATCAGGCGCCCACTCCCAAGATAACCCATTCCCAAGATAACAGCATTAATCCATTCATGATGGCAGAGCCCTCATGACCTAATTCCCTCTTAAAGCTCCCACCTCTCGACAGTGTTACAATGGCAATTAAATTTCAATGTGAGTTTTGGAGGGGACATTCAAACCATAGCAATGGTTCATACTTTGGATTTTTGTTAGTATTCAGTGATGAGCTATTGGTGCCTTAAAAAGAAAGGAAGTGATATAATCAGATCCACATCTTATAAATATTAGAAATAGAGATCCAGTGGTAGGGAGGAGGATGGATTCGAAGTGAGAAGACCTTCTGAGTCTACTCTTGGACTAAAGAAAGAACCTCCTTACTGGTCTCTTGAGTTTGACTTGCATGACTTTAAGTTTCTTTACATTTAATTTTAAATGTTTAAATTAAATATTTAAATATTTAAACCCAAACTAAAATATGGAATGGAGTAGAGTGGACATTTCTTTGTCAGAGAAAGAAATAAAATAGGTAAAGATGAATGAAAACATTAATAAATTCAGAGAGATTGTGGGGCTGACATTAAAGGAATACAAACCCTTCTTTTCAAATATAAGCCTGTTTGGTGAACATATTTAGCTAAGCCTGGAAATGATACAGAGAATTAAGAAAGAGAAAAACTGTAAGAGGTAGGCTGGCCTAAGAGCGGAAAGCATGGAGGATTACACAGAGTTTGGAATCATTTGTAGACAGTGGATAAATTTTAAAGTTTTAGGCATGAATAAATAGCTTATTGGAAACATTAGGTTGGAAATGTTCAGTAAGATTTGAAAGAGAGAAAGAGAGAGAATAGAAGCAGGAAAATCTGATGAGTTTATTGTTTGGTACATTTCCAGAGGACAATTTGGTGATATGTAGCAACATTTATAACATATCCATCTTTTATCCCAACTATTTAGGAATTTATTAAATAAATAATAAAAAAGTGTTTAAAGATGTGTGTGCAAGAATGTTCACTGATTATTAGTTATAATATAGGAAAATGTTAAAAATCAAATATCCAACAATAATTCATTCACTTGTGTGACTGCAAAAGCACTTTACCCAAATCCAATTAATCATTTGATAGTCTTCTAATTGAAGTCTTCAATAGTCCATAAGACTTAAGGATCATTTCAAGTCTAAAGCCTTAAAATTGGCAGTTAATAGTAAAATTACTAATCTAAGTTTTCCTTTCACATTTAATTCTCTCTCTCTCTCTTTCTCTCTCTCTCTTTTCCTTTGAAAGTAGAAAAGAGATAGGGTCATATTTGGTGGCAAACAACATACCGTGTTGGCAATAAATTGCAAACATTGGGACACTGATCTTAAGATAAAATTGAAGTCATGGTGGATCTTTGAGAGTTGGGAGTAACTTTTCATCAGTCTGGGACCGACATTCAAAGAGAATCAATGTATTATATATGGAATTTTAGACAAGCTAAGTTTCTCTAGGTGTGTACATCTTTGGAGAGGCCAACCTAGTGGATGCACTCAGGTGTGCTGACCCCTCGAGCTGTTTGTGGTGACCCAGGAGGGGCATCTGGCGGATGTGGTTGTCATTCCTGGGTGTGATTCTTGAATAAAGGAAAAGGAAGAAGAGCAGAATGGTCAGAGTACCTGATTACTGTGCCTTGTGCCTGGAAAAAGAAGGAACAGTGTTTCAGGAAAATTATGAGTGGTCTCTGGAGGGTACAACTGGGTGAATGTTCAACCGACTGAAAGGAGAATTTTTTAAAAAGCAACCTTAGTGAGGCATAATTGACATACAACAAAATGCACCTTTTTAAAGATTAAACTTTTTATTTTGAGATAATTGTATATTCACATGCAGTTGTAAGAAATAATATAGAAAGATTCTATGTATTAATACCATTTACCCAGTTTCTCCCAATGGTAAAACTATAGCACAATATCACAACCAAGATCACAATAGCACAACAATATAGTACAATATCACAACCATGATATTGACATAGACATAGACACAGTCAGGATAAAGGTCAGTTCTATCACCACAAGGCCCCTCCTGTAGTCTTTGTATAGCCACACACCATCTTCCTCTCCCCACTTTCCCATGCCCACCTTCTCTGATCCCTGACAACCATTAATCTCTTCTCCATTTCTGTAATTTTTTCAGTTTAGGAATGCTGTTTAAGTGAAGTCATGCAATATGTGACCTTTTAGTGTAGGATTTTTTAAACACATTAATAATTCTCTGAAAATTCATCCATGCTGTCACATCAAAAGTTCATTCCTTTTTCTTGCTGAGGAATATTCCGTGATACAGATGCATCACCGTCTGCTTAACCAGTAACTCACTGAAAGACAAAATATATTCATTTTAAGTTTGCATTTCTTATAAGTTTTGACAAATTGATACATCCATGGAATCATCACCACAATCAATTAACAGGATATTTACCCAAGAGAAATGAAAATTTATGTTCACATACAAACTACTTGAATTTTTTTGCAGCAGTTTAATTCATAATACCTAAATAATGGAAATGACCCGGATATCCAACCACAGATGAATAAATAAATGATCAAATAAACTATAATGCATCTGTACAATGTAATTATTAATAGGAAGCAGTAAAAAGCAATGAATTACTGATATACACAACATGAATAAATCTCAAAAATATCACACTTAGTGGGGAAAAAAAAAACAAGACATAAAAGAGCTTATGTTCTATGATTCCATTCATACGGATTTCCAGAAAAGGTCAAACTAACCTGTAGTGTCAGAAAGCTCATCAGTGATTGCCTAGGGCTCTATGAGTTGGAAAGCTGGGAATAGACTCCAAAGGGGCACAAGAGAATTTTTTGTGGTTTAAGAGAACATTTTAAAGCCTAAATGTGGGGAGATTCTGCTGCTTAGAATACTTTTGTGGGAAACAAGGAACTAGTGGAAAATAAATTTGTTATGGAGGATAGCAAAAGAGTGAAGTAGGAATTATAGAGTTTCAAGGAACCAAGAGATAGAAGAATAATGAACACAAAAAGTGAAAATAGAAAAAACTTGGATGGATGAAACCAGTGACGCTTCGAACTGCAGAAAGCTGATTGGAGTGATACAACACCAGGGACTTGAACCTGACCTATTCGATGTCAAATTTGCAATATGTGAATTCCCCTGCTTGGTTTGTGATCTTTACACAGCCGTGTGTGATGGATGCCCTTCTTTAGGTTTGCAGGAGAATTTAGCACAGTAAATACACAAGGAAAGAGCATTGAGACAGCAGGAAAGGTCTTTGATAGGCAAGTTCTCTAACTGTCTGATTCCACCAGTTGGCAAGACGTGAAATTACTTCTACTAAGAGAAACAAACAGGGAACAATTGTGTTGCTTTTCTTGGAACAATTCCATGACAAAATACAGTGTGACATTTTCCACTGTTGCCCTACTTGGAGCCCTCTCCATACCCCCAGAAGGTATGCAGTACCGATAGAATAAATGGCATTCCTCAGGGGGCAATAAGCTCTTTTAGCACAATGTATGTGCCCAAGTCCCCTCCATGCCTAAGGAGATAGAACTGACCTGCGTGGGATAGGGAGAGAAACTGGAGCAAAGACAACAGGACTAGGAACGTACGAATTCGGTCTGAAGAAGAACAAAAGAATAGCGGTCCGAAGCCAGCTGAGAGTAGGAAGAAACACCAGCTCCAGGGGACCTGGAGGTGGGTGTGAAGTGAGATACGGTTGCTGGAAGTCAGAACTAGGAACTAAGCCAGAGTAAATAGGAAGCAAGCTGGCATGCAATTATGACTGGGGAAAATTGTCAGCGGATCCTAAATTCACTGGGTAAAATATGGTTCTAGAACAGCATATTTACATTGTGTAAAATATCCCACAGATTTCTTATAACTTATAAAGGAAAAATGTACCTTTTAACTGGAGAAGTCTAGTTGGTGGTGACAACCTTACTGGGTGGTCAGCACCGTCAATGGTGGGACAGATTGACAATGACGCTATACTTCTGATGTTGACGTGATGCAGCGTAAAGTCCCCGTATCACCCAGGAGGTGTTCTTGCCAAAAACGTTCAACCTGAAGCTCGTCCGACCTAGTTTCTACGGAAATGCAAAGGACAGCGGAATAAACAGGAAAAATGAGACAAATCCTGAGTATGAGATATTCTATGAGAGGATATGCCTGGACCTTACCAGTTATTAGTAATAGAAATTAGTAATCTAGTTCTAGATAAAATGAAGGGAGTATTTTACCTCTTAATACTGTAGGCCATAGGGAGCGTTAATGTGTAGGTTAGAACCTGGATGACTAAATATGAAACTCCATACAGACTCTTAGACCAATTGCTTAATGAGAAAAAAAAAAATGGAGATTAAGATTAGAGCCTTGGCTGGGCACGGTGGCTCACGCCTGTAATCCTAGCACTCAGGGAGGCCGAGCCGGGCGGATCGCTCAAGGTCAGGAGTTCGAAACCAGCCTGAGCAAGAGTGACACCCCCGTCTCTACTAAAAATAGAAAGAAATTAATTGGACAACTAAAAATATATAGGAAAAATTAGGCAGGCATGGTGGCACATGCCTGTAGTCCCAGCTACTTGGGAGGCTGAGGCAGAAGGATCGCTTGAGCCCAGGAGTTTGAGGTTGCTGTGAGCTAGGCTGACGCCATGGCACTCTAGCCCGGAAAACAGAGTGAGACTGTCTTA